>BQNB010016363.1:7667-71753 GCA_026074375.1 Tanacetum coccineum
AAAAAAATGCCTAATTTTGTGTCAAAATAATGAAACATGCATATCAATAACCTTTTGGTTATGAACACGTCAAGTAAGAGATAGAACCGTGTGAACATTCACTTATCTTGGAAGAATTCATCTTTTATATAGAATTTTTGTACAAAACAATTAAAAAATGTCAATTAACAACGTTGGTACGTGTTAGTTCAAAATATGTAAGCGGGTGCGAGATGGTTCAAGATTGCTTATTGGGTTGGGTCGGCAAGCCATCTTCGGGTTGGATCCTGCACTAAACAAAGTAATCGGATGACTTCCTGCACAAGTAAAGGTAAACTGTTAGCCTTACCATGGGGACGGACTCCACGATTAGATTCCAGCGTGAGAGTAAGAATACAAGTTATCAGTAGTATGTGTGTCTATTGAGAAGGGTGAGGGAATCATACCTTTTGGGTGTGAGGGGACCCTCTTTTATAGGTGACTAATCACATTAAATGCATATTAAGGTATGATTGATTGTTGACTCGCATTAAATGCTGATTGGATGTTGACTAATCACATTAAATGCTGGTTGGATGTTGATTAATCACATTAAATGCTGATTGGATTTTAGTCACATTAAATGCTGATTGGTTTAGACTAATCATATTAAGTGCAGATTGAATGTTGCCATATCGGGGCCAAGGCCAGGGTCCAAATGTGATTAGTACAGTCCACACCCAGAGGTATGTTGTACGTACTCTACGTCATCAGTACGCTACACGTAATGTAAAGAAGACGGCAAAAAAGGAATTGTTCGCACAAAGGCAAGAATAGTGGTAGATCAAATGGTGTAACCCATGCTTTGAAAATTGTACAAATTAGTCTCTAAAGTCTTTGACGGTATTCAAAAGCATTGATTACAATTTATTTTCGTAACGAAAATCATTGATTGATTATGATTTACTTTTGTAACGGAAAACATTAATTGTGATTTATTTCAGTCAATAAATCAATGTTCATATTAACATAAAATTAAAAGTCAATTATGGATTGAGCGGAAGTTGAAAAGGTTGAAAAAATAATTGATGATTTAACCTAAGCAAAAGTTCATGATAATAGATAAAAACAAAAGTTTATACATAAGCAAAATTTCGATAAAGCAAAATTTCATGTTTTTATCGAAAAACAAAGCCCGTGCATCGTATGGGTATGAACGCAAAATGTAGTTGAAAGAAAACTTAAATAGGCGACATGATTTGAAGTTTTACACAAAAACAGGCCCGGTGCAATGCACAGACGTATCCAATCCTCGTATATATCAATATTAGGCTTATTGTAATCTTACTAATTAACTACTTACAAAAATATAGTTTACAAAAATTAGTCTTTATAATTTTATTTAAATATCAAAAGTTTAACAATATATTGAGTTTAAACCAAGTGAATACTATTAGTGAGATGAATAGTATTACATTATATGTGATGTTTTAGTATTTATTGTACTAAATTAATGACAAATATAATGATAACATTAGAGGAGGATTTTTATACGTTTTAATACTAAATTTGTGCAAAAAATACCTTTACACTGAAAATGCTTTAAGAAACACAAAAGAACTTAAGCTAGACAAAAAAACTCGCTTTTTATAACACATATACACTAACTCCTCCGCGAGAAATGAAAAAATAAGTTAACATTACAAAACGTATATAACATTCTCTAAAGAAATGTTACTCTATATTCTTAAATAAGTTAAAAATGTAATTATATTATGATTTTAACTATAATTATAACTATCATAAAACAGTGGATAAAGTATGATTGTTCATCAAGTTGACTTATGCAAGTGGATCTTCGTCAAGCGCAATAAAAGCCTTATGTTATTGGTACATTTTAAAAAGTCGTTTGTATCCTTGGTTTTTTCGGTTTTTTTTATTTTTTTATTTTTTTTATTTTTATAATTTTGTATATGTTATAAAATTATGACACGGAAAATACCGAACGAAAAATATAAAGTTTAACAGGTCAAAAGTATGAAACTGTCAAAAATTACGGAACATAAACAGATAAAAAACTACGTTACACTGTAAAAAGAAGGGTACAAAAGAAATCTTTGTACTTTTTTAATACTTTTTGACGGGCTAAAGGATACCAATAGTAGCACCCGCAATAAAAATGTGTCTGCTCATACTATAGCTAATTGGGAGAGAGTTCAAATAAAATAGTGTTTTAAAGTAAAAAGCGTAGGAGAGAATAAGAGCCGTTTAACGTCATCTACGGGCCAAGTTCTCTGTGGCAATATCGTAAATTGGATGAGTAGTTAAGCATAGAAAATTTCGCTGCAGGGTTAATTTTGTAATTGTACATCCTCTAGATTGTTGACAATTTCAACTCACAAGTCCTTTGCTAACAAAGAGGAATTCAATATATAATATCTTTCTGACATCTTTTACACAAGAATAATTCTTGATAATTATTGATGTTTCAATCAAATTATTTTCGTCATTTTCATATTCAGAAAAATTTTGTTGCTGCTGATGACGATGAATCTCTTATATTTTTCTTCGTTCGATTTTCATTTTGTTGTTTAATTTCGTATATGCGAACGATGATGATTGATAATGACTGTTGAAATTGAAGATGAAGATCGGTGATTGTGATGATAGATGATGCGTTTCTGTTTCATTATCCTCAAAATTCATTTTTGTAACCCGTCACAATGGTTTTAGAATCATGATGCAAATTGATGCTTCAAATGATCGATATCGAACTTGCTGGAAATAAAAATGTTGGTGATGATGATGTTGAAATCGATTAACAAAAAAATATTACTCGTCTTATAGTTCTTACGAATTTTTTTCAAAAAATACAATAATGTTATCAATCTTTCACACATAGATTTTTTACAACTGTTTATTTTACGTATGCGAAAAAAGTCGGTTTTACCAATAAAGTATTGCAATAACGGTAATAATTGAGTAAATTATTTGAATATTAGTTAGGCAAATAATCATGTATTTTATGCACGGTTCGGTCTTCGGTTAAAAAAAGGATATCTAAAAGTAAAAACCGAACAACGAACCCATTATAAGCGGGTTTTTTTCGGTTTCAGGTTCTCGGGTCTTTTTTTTCGGTTCGGATAACTTTGAGCAGTTCGGGCTCGGTTCGTCGGTTTCACGGTTTTTTTGAACACCCATAATAATTATTGATGTGTCAATCAAAATTATTTTTCGTCATTTTATCTTCAAGAAAATTTTGTGCTGCTGTTGTCGATGAATTCTTATATTTTCTTCTTCGGTCGATTTCATTTTGTTGTTTTAAAAAAAATTAATTTCGGTATATGCGGACGATGATGATTGATAATAACTAATGTTGAAATTGAAGATGAAGATCGGTGATTGTGATGATAGATGATGCGTTTCTGTTTCATTATCCTCAAAATTCATTTTTGTAACCCGTCACAATGGTTTTAGAATCATGATGCAAATTGATGCTTCAATATGAAACCCAAAAGCCAACAAAGTAATAGTTTTTTTTATCTAAATATATGTATGAAAACATATATATATATATATGTATGTGAATTCCGGTTTTGGTTTGGTTCAATTTACTTTACGTTTTGCTAAACTCATACTTAAATGAAAACCGAATATTCATTTCGATTCGCTTTTGACAAATTCAGTTCAGTTTAGTTTTGACAAGCTTGATTCGATTTTAGATCGGTTCGGTTTGGTTTTTTAATACTTTAAATAAATCCAAATTGTGAACTCCCTAGTCCATAGAGAGATAGAGGTGTTGATCGGTTCGGTTATTGGGTTGTTCGGTTCAGTTAAAAAAAATTAGGTTAACTCGAAAACCGAATTTGAATTCGGTTTGATTTTTCGATTGACTCGAATAACCCGAATTACACCATTTATTTAAAAAGTAATAATAGATATTTTAGAAAAAAAAATTTCAAACATAAAAAGTGTCTTTTATATTAAAATAATATGTTAATAGTCTTTTTATATATATAAACAAGTATTTGATACTCGCGCTTCGCTGCGGGACGTTTGTATACAATACTTGAAAGAAACTATGAACACAATGAAAGAAACTAAATGAAGCAAAATGTTATAGTTCATCAAAGTTTTGTGAGTAGTTTATCAAAAACTGTATACGCGAAGCAGCTCGAGTTGCATTCCTCACAGCGGCTATAGCATCCAGGAAAATTACATCTTTGGAACTTTAAATCATCACAAACCACTATGTTTCTTTGGTTGTAACTGCAGGGTTCGCCGGCAGCTAACACTGTTGATACGACAAAAGGCACGAATAAAACATCTTTAGTTCAGGTTATAAATCAGGTATGAAGTGCCGACGTAAAACCAAATAGCTAAAAAGGAATAGTTACCCTTGTTATGCGCAAAACTGGATTGTTGAGTAGCACTGGCATATATGCTTGTTAAACTTGTTATGCACGGGCTTTGTACATCTGTGGCAGCATAGATGTGGTAACTATTTGTTGTTGGTACATGGTCACCGATCGTTGATAAAGTATGTAAAGAAGCCTGGAGGCTACCTAATTGTGTAACACACAAATGAAAAGAGAAAAGAAAGTGTTCAACACAAAGAAGTCCAACAAATCAACAATTAACATGGCCAACAAAAAAAACTTGTTCTCACCTGCGTTAGTACACTGCGTTTGATATATGGACTCGATGTTTATGGCTTGGCGTATTATGTTGTCTTCCGTTTTCATAATTTTCTTTGTCTTCACGGTGTTAGCCAAAAGCAACTATACAAATCTTTTGAAGAGAACGCGATGCCCACGCATTCGATACCAAAATCAGCTCTACTGGATTTAGGGAAAGCAAAGTAATGACAATTAAATTACTAACGCGGACAATATTTGGCATAATTGTACCAATTCTGCTATAACATTCCTTAAAGAGGTGTTTGTCTAAGCTTTTTTGTGGACTTAGAGCTTGTGTCTTATGAGCAGGTTATCAGCATATAAACCAACAACACAATTGTGCATAAAAAAATCATGTTATTTCGCACTAAAGGGCATGTCTCATAACTTATTGTTCATGAACACTTAAACACCACAACTTACAAATAATAGAAATCTCCATTATCTACATGTTTTTATGCCTATATCAAAAAGAAGCAGTTTGAAGATGATCCAAACTGCTTCTGATGGTCGCATCTTTTGGGTCAAAAGAAGAAGTTTTAAATAACCATGATATGATATTGAAGCACAATCTAGAATCTGTAATATTGCGTGCGGAATCCAAAAATTCTAATCTACTTAAAATGGTCAAGATGCACGACCAAAACTTAGGAATCAGGATAGGATGTATAGGTACATAAAAATTTCTATTAGGAACGAATCTAGTGTTAATAGCATGTTGGTTTGCGTATTTGATTTGCAGCAAGGCGGTTTTGGCTCAAAGCCCTCGGCCGAAACACAGGACACTGGCAGCCACTATTTAACGTCATTCTCTCCATCTGGTTCCCTAAAAAGTTGAAGACATAGTTACCATCCATATTCTAGTTCTGGAACTTCTTATAATATGGACTTCCCTAGTTAGCATCCTAATGCCACACTGAATCCTTTGTTGTGGTTCATTTCAATTTCCGAACTATTAGTAGCAATATCATCGTCTACATTTAGTTTGAATTAAACTAACTTCATATAGAAAGTTGGAATATGATGTGCTTAAAAAGGATAGATTTAATATATTCCTAGAAAACGGTTAATAACTACTGTAAGATAAAACATGTCATCAATAGGTGCCTGATGGAAGAAAATTACATCGACTACATAAGTAGATATGCATTGTAACTGTGAAAGGTAACTTAATGTTCACTGAAAATGTAGCAATTTTTTTTATTGTTGATAGAACATAGCATGATAAATTTTAATCCTATTTATTCCATAAGTTCAACTGTATTCTTAAATCGTAACAACTAATATAACACTACACGCACAAACATAGAAATCCATGGTGGGGCCGAAACCTATAACACCGATATGGTACGTTATGCCCAATAATGTACCCTCTCCATCTGCTCTTAGAATGTAGACAAATTCGATAGTTTAGTGTAGTGAGTTCTAAGGAAATTATTAAACTCGTAGCCTATTCTTATCTTTTCGTAATATATGAGCGGCCTGTAACTGAATTATCCAAGTTCTCAAGATCAAACTAAGTATTTTATTGAGGAAGGTCACTACGTATATATGTTTGATAACACAAAAATGGAGCGTTATTTATAAGTCTTTCAAATCATAGAATAAATAAACAGTCGCACATATTCCAAATTCATGACAATGTACACAAACAAAAATGAAGTTTTGCAACAGTACAATATAAAAATATCTACAATCAGCTGAAATTAGTATTTAAAAACCAAACCTGTCATTGGTGCAACTAAGAAGGGTGACTTGCTCATTCACATCCGGAGCCGTGAAAAATCAAATAATTAAGCTTCAATATAATCGTTCACCATCTTCTTTCTCTTATTCATGAATCATTATCCCCTGTAATAGAAAACAGAACATAGAAGTAAATTACAAATTAGTTGACTAAAAAGATTCAATGACAGAAATATGGCGAAACCCAATCTACTTAAACAAACAAACTTACTACCGTATATATCGGCTAATATCATAAAAGAAACAATACAGAAAATTGGAGAACGAATATGTCATTGCCTTCATTTAAATATTTGCACCACTTTTATAAGAATGTGAGACAAAATTTTACAACAAAGAGTATTAGTTATAATTGTTGGTATTGGTATCCTTTCAAAGCATTGAATTTTAAGTCACCTAAATTAAACTATTAGAATTGCACACTGCGGATTAAGTTTCATGTCGGGGATTTCTAACATAATGATCAACGACAGACAAACCCTCTCACCCTTATCACCAAGCTAATACATTTGATTACTATAAAGGAAAAATTCAGTTGACATAAACTTTTTTCCTGATTGTTATTGTTTTTTCTATGTTATGTTGTAGTGTTACCTTTTTTGGACAGGATTTGTAGCTCTCTCTCCAAACAGCGTCCTATAGCGGAGTTCGAGGCATAAATTTGACAGCTTTATGGATTGCTGGACAACTTCCATACTTTTTTCAACTGCTGCAAATCCTCCAAATTCAGTTGACGTAAACTTTTTTCCTGATTGTTATTGTTTTTTCTATGTTATGTTGTAGTGTTACCTTTTTTGGACAGGGTTTGTAGCTCTCTCCCCAAACAGCGTCCTGTAGCGGAGTTCGAGGCATAAATTTGACAGCTTTATGGATTGCTGAACAACTTCCATACTTTTTTCAACTGCTGTAAATCCTCCAAGGGCAAACCATGTATCGTATGTAAAGCGCACACCCCATCTACCGTACCTAATCAGCACAGGTGTTCACGTTAGCTATCAATTTCGCACAAATGACTCAACTACGCAACAAAAACCAAAATCAGAAATCTTATACCTTCAGATGATATTGCAACCCATAAAACCGCCTCACGACGCGCTCCGCACTCCACAACGGCAACCGCATCTTGCTCACTTCTTGCAACAACTTAAAAGCCCATTCGCCATCTTGACCGCCTGATCACCATGACTCATCCAAACAACCTGCTTATCACCAACACATTTTTTAGGACTCGTGATCTTTTTTTTTGTGGCTTATTTTTTATAAGTCCTTTTTCGTTTCATTTTCCATCTTGTCAGCTTATTTTCTAGTATTTAGTCATAAATTAGGAAAAAAACGACAACGAATAAATGAGATTATGAAAATTAGGTCGCACAAATTAAGTCCTTCAAGCACAAAAATATGGCAAAACAAACTTCAAGCCATTTATGAGACTAACCAAAACCAATCCATGATATTCTCCTTTCCAAACAACAACTACTATCTCAGAATCACCCCTGTGGTAGCAAGCCAATCCTGGAAAGGTATATAATCAAGGTGAGATCGTGTACAAAATACTTATTTCATAAATGTAACTATGTCAAGTGGGTTATTTTTGACTTCTAATGATAGCAACAACAAAAATACAGAACGAAACATCAAACAATCAAATATCAAATCGAAAAAAATAACAAACAGGCATGAAGCATTCAACCAAAATTACCTCCTTATCTTCTAGTAACTATTCAGTTTTCAGCTTTGACCACCTCATACTGCCAATTTACCACAACAAAAAAACCTTTTTAGAAGTCCAAACCCTCAAAATTTAAGCTAATCCAAACACCCCAATGTAAAATATGTATTTTTAACAATAAATCTTAGCTTTATAGAAAAAGAGTAACAATCAAACCTCGTTTTGTTATAAAAGACTTTATCGATGGCCAGACTTGTTCGTCTCTTCATCGCCGCCCTACTAATAGTATCCATTGTAATTGTATCTCCGTCACCGCCCATTTTATACTCGTGTTATTTGTGGTGGGGGTGGTGATTGAATCAACTGTGTGTGTTTTTAGATTGGGGATGTGGTTTTAGATCGGGAATTTTACTATTTGATATCGGTGGATGCCTGTGGAAGAAGCTAATGGGGGAACACGTATCATTTAGCTATCATCAATGAATTACAGGTGGAGTCAAATTGAGGCTATTGTGCAAATAAAAAAATAGAAGTACTGTTCACTGTGAGAAGAGAAGGAATAAAATATAGGTTTTGCACCATTTGAATATTACTTGCACCGTAGCAATCAGTGTGGTTACTGTACACTTTGTGAGACAAAATTTTACAAACAGTACTAGTTATAATGTTGCCTAGAAACACGGTATAAGATGCAAATCAACAAGTCAGTTACTAGAATTTTCCTATTCTACCCTTGAGATGCTTGAATACGTGACAATTTTTTTATGGTATCTTACATTTTTTAGTTTAAGAGGTTGTACTAGAACTTATCCCTAGCTAATTGTGCTTTAGATACCAATGTGAATTTTATAGTAGATGAACTTGTTTGTAATTTTGCAAGCTCTTCGATGCTTGCGGATGTTTATAATTCTTAATGCAAATCGTGTATTTCAATAAAAAAGTAATTAAAATAAGACCGAAATATGCAAAATATTGAAATACTTAGTTTTTGCATTACTAATATACACAATAGGTGAAGGAAACGACGGCGTTTTGACTGCTGCTACAGTAACGGGTTGCCCTATTTTGGGCCAGCCCAATTTTGGTTTTTTTTTTTTTTTTTTTTTTTTTTTTTAATTTGTATGCACAAAGTAGGAGTTAAAAAAAAAAATATTACAAAAGTTCTGATTTATTCAGATAAAAAAAATACCCCCGAAAGGTGAAGGAAACGACGGCGTTTTGACTGCTGCTACAGTAACGGGCTGCCCTATTTTGGGCCAGCCCAATTTTGGTTTTTTTTTTTTTTTTTTTTTTTTCTAATTGTATGCAGCAATAGTAGGAGTTAGAATAAAAAAAACTTTTAGACAAAGTTCTGATTTATTCAGATAAAAAAAATACCCGCGATAATCATTTAGATACCTATAACTTTAAATAACGATTATAGGTTCACAAATGTACAACCCATTATATAAAAAAAACCCATATAGCACAAAAAATACAACATTTTATAACATGAGGGCCCAACACAATAAGATCATTTAAAAAATTACTACTAAAAACGCATTCGTTTTGACGTGGGCCGTTTGCTCACAGTATCGGGTCCCGATTTTGTTTTTTTTTTTTTTTTTTTTTTTTAATTTGTATTGCGCAAAGTAGAGGGGGGGGGGGGGGGGGAGGGGCGGGGGGGTTAAAAAATAATATTAAAATAGTTGATGTATTCAATAAAAAAAATACCCGTGGAATATGTTCGATACCTTATTACTTTAAATAACGTTATGGTCACAAAAGTACAACCCATTATATTTAAAAAAAACACCCATATAGCAAAAAAAAACATTTAATCTGAGGCCCAAAAACATATAAGCCATATCAAATTTATTTTTTTTACAAATATACACATTTGTCTGACAAACTCGCCTAAAATTCGCATAAAATGTGGCTCTAAGTAAACAAAAAAATACCAAAACGGTCCTCAACTTCTTAATATTTACGATTTTCTTACAAAAAAAATCCCGTAAAAAAATTAACAAAAAAAACACGTCAAGTTCTTATTGTTCACAATTTTTTTACATTCATCGGCCCACAAAAAAAGATATCGAACCGTCCAAAAAAAGAAAATATTCGGGAAAAATTAACCATATTCTCCAACGCAAAAAAAAATTTTCCGATCGTAAAAAAACAAAGAATTAGGAAAAAATTAGCCAAAAAAAAACCCAAAAATAACCTAAAATCTGGCCCAAAGTAAAAAAAAATACAAAACGGACCCTCACCTTTTAACTATTTACGATTTTCTTACACAAAAATTCCCGTAAAAAAATTTACAAAACCGTCCCAAAAAAAGAAAATATTCAGGAAAAAATTAGCCCGTCCCAACGCAAATTTTTTTTTGCCCGAATCATACAAAAAAAGAAAATATTAAAAATTAGCTCCGCCATAACGCATAGCCCAAAAAAAACCCCCCGAAACGTAAAAAAAAAAATTATTCGGGAAAAAATTAGTCCCGCCGCAACGCGCGGGTTCTTTTGCTTGTTATAAACATAGACGTACAAACTTATAGAATATTAGAATATATGTGACTGTTTAGCAAGATTTTTCACTTGTAACAATTACGCAGCTCAATTTGTGAAAGAAAGGACGGAAAATTAATCAAATGTGCTAATAAAAAGTTTCAGAATATATATTTTTATTTACTAACCAACTGGGCTAGCTCAGTTGGCCATCAAGATTCCTTAGGGGTTTGGGGATGGGATGTTTGGCTAGGGGAGGTCTCGAGTTCGAGTCCCACCCGGGACTTTTACCCCTTCAGGCGGAATAGGAGGAAGTACATGCGGGTTCATGGTACAACATAATGCCCAATTGGATGTCACTGCTGGAACTGAACCACTAACAACTAACAAGCCGTTCTAAAAAAAAAATAACAAACAAGTTACAATTATTATTTAAATTTGATTAATATGTGTTTGTGTTAATATGTTGATCTTTTCAACACTTGTGTTTTCATTGAAATGGTGCATTTTTAAAGCCGCGGTAACATTTTATAACGTTATACACCTAAAAGCTAACTAAAAGTCTTAAAGTAACATATGATCTTTGTGATATAAAATTGTAAGTATAAAAATATTAAAAAGACAAAATATAAAAAACTACAGCAGCAACGTGAGATACAACCATATAAATATATAAAAGAGCTAATGACATGATAATGTATCATAGTTGTCATGATTTTCTTTTATATGTATCGAGCAAAAAATTTTGCTTTTCTATGTACTAAACTCGATTTTATTGTATTTTTGTGTAGTAAATGACCATTTTGCCCCTCCCGGGTTAATAAAATGAAGGGTAAAATGGTCATAAAATACAAAAAAAATGTAATAAAATGGAGTTTAGTACACAGAAAAGCAAATTTTTTTGTTCAATATACATATAAAAGAAAATCGTGACAACTATAATACATTTAGTTGCTATTAGCCCAATATAAAAATGTTTGGGTTTTGCTAAACTCTGCCCAGTGGGCATGGTTTAATTTGTCTATAAAAAGAATGTTTTAATTAATTCAAGTGAAAATCATGTTTAAATATAGTAATTTACAAGTTTATTTAATGTGTTTTTAATGCAATTTTTGGTTAATTAGGAAGTTTTGTGTATATTAAATACACCATAAACTTTGCCCAGTAAGCATTGTTTAGCAAAACCCAAAATGTTTAAACATAGTTCAAAGACGGGCTCAAAAGATAACACCGTGTTTAATCTTATTAATAAGAATTGTTGGGAATTAAAGTCTTCATACTTAATACCGCCAATCATAATTTAGTAATCAGTTTATAACTAACAGTATTAACTGTGTTAATCCTGCCAGTACTAATCAGTTAGTACTGCTAGTGTAAACTTAGTACTGCTAGAGCAAAGTTAGTACTGCCAGTACTAACTTAATACTGCTGAAAGACTGAAGTTAATGATGATTGAGAAGATTACATCTGAAGTTAATGCTGATTGAGAAGTTTATATGCTGATTGTGAAGATTACATGGAAAGTTAATGCTGATTGAGAAGATTACATCTGAAGTTAATGCTGCTGCTGAAATTAATGCTGATTAGTCAAATAGAAGACTGAAGTTAATGCTGCTAGTAAATACAGTTAATTCTGATTGCGTACATGTTCCGCTTGACATTACACCTGCATATTTCTCTTAGCACATAACGTACATATTCCGCTTAACAAATAAACCTACATGTTTCGCTTCACCTGTTACATATTCCGCTCGGTGTCACTATCTAGTGAAGGACCACTTAACTAACAAACAAGTTGTCCTATTCTTTGTGAAGCAAAAAAAATGGATCTTGGTTCCCTTGGCTTAACCGGTTTGGGACCACAAGAGGATAAGAAAAAACCACAAATAAGCCACGAAATAAGCAATCAAAAAACTAAGAAATAAGCTCGAAATAAGCTAGGAAGAGGCACGAAATAAGCAACTAAAATTGAGAAAACTAAGAAACTATTTTGAAGAACAAACAAAAAATAGGGACGTGACACTTGTGACTTGTTGTAAGTCGAACCAAACTCACCTCGTCTAGAAGAAAAAGAAGAAAATTAAGCCGGTTCAAAAATAAGCTTAAAAGAAGAAAAGAGAAGAAAATCGTGAGGGTGAAATGAATAAGCTTCAAGATAAGCTATTTAACACCAATATAAGGAGAGAATAAGCTCTTAATAATCCAAGAAGCCACAAACCCAAAAAGACGTGGGTTTGTTCTTGCAATAAGCCACGAAAATGAGCTTATTTAACTACGAATCCAACACTAAACACCCCTTGGCGAGTCATACCACATGTTGGTCTTAAATAATCCTTCACAACAATAAGCAAAACTCGAATAAGCTATAGATAAGCTTGATTTGAGATGACAATAAGAAAAGAAAGGTAGAGAGAGAAAAGAACTAGGAAAGTTAGCTTTGAGAGATAAAGGTAAGTTACAAGTGTGTGAAAAATGTAACCAACACCCTCTCCATGTGTGGAGAGGGTTTCTTTTATACCCAAGCCTTTCTAGTAGGCGTGTGGGCTTGTAACTTGGGCCAGGCTTAGCATAACTTGGGCTTTGAGCCCAAAACACGGACAATATTAGATTACAATCCAAGCCCGTTGAACCCGACTAGCCTATTACAATACAAGACCTAGTTTGACTTTATAAGACCGATAACATTCTTGTTTGACTTAATATAATTAAGGCTAACAACTAGATTCCGCATAGTATTTTATATTCAATAATCAAAGTTTCTGTCATAGTAGTTTTGGATTTATCCAAAGTTGCTAACCTTACATCAAGCTAAGGAGGAAAATATCGGTTTTAAGGACCAACAAGTGGTATCAGAGCCAGGTTATGAAGATTTGAATAAGAAGAAGAGCATCTTACAAATTTTGCATTAATGGCATCTTCAAGAAGTTCTTCCAGTTCAGATTCTGAGGTAGATTCTTGTTCTAAATCATGTATGAAAGCTTATGCTACTCTTAAAGAGCAATATGATAATTTGTCTTTTGATTACAAAAAGTCTCAGTTTAATTTGTTATCTTATAAAGCAGGTCTAGAATCAGTAGAAGCTAGACTAGTTTATTATAAAAAAAATGAGACTGTGTTAGAAGATAGCATAAATGTCTTAAAACTTGAGGTTAGACTAAGAGATAATACCTTAGATGTATATAAATTGAATTTGGAAAAAGCTAAAGCAGAAAGTGATCAGTTAAAACAAACATTAGAAAAGTTTCAAAATTCATCCAAGTCTTTAAATGAAATACTAGAATGTCAAGTAATTGACAAGTTTAAAAAAGGACTAGGATATGATGCAGCTAATGCAGCTTCTCCTGCAATAGAAGGTTTTGTAAATTTAACTGATAAGTCTAGATGAGATAAGGCATATCATGCCGTTCCCCTACCTCTATCTAGAAATTTCTTACCTGGCAAACCTGATCTAATTTTTATAGATGAAATTGTAGAAAGTGAAAATTTAGATGTTACTACTGTTGTTACACCTAGTAATGAAAAGACAGTTGAAAATAAGGGTATGTTTAACACAGTTGAATCTAATACTGTTAGGAGAGAGTGTTGTGCCCTAATTAATGAGGAGTTAGTATCAGATGGTAAGAAGAAAACTGTTGTTCCTACTATTCCTAAAGTTGATGTTGTTAGACCAAAACAACAAGAGAAACCAGTTAGGAAAACAGTTAAGTATGCTGAAATGTACAGGTCACAAAAACCTATGAGAAATCAAAGAAACTGGAATAATCAAAAGTTCCAACAACTAGGAAATGATTTTGTAATGCACAATAAAGCCTCCTATGTCTGTGGAAGTTTTGATCACCTCTAGTATACATGTAAACAAAAGATACAGCTAAATGGTGAAAGGGAGGAAAAACCAATGTGGAATAATGCAAGAAGGGTGAACCATCAAAATTCTCCAAGAATTACTCACCCCAATCCAAAAAGACACATGGTTCCAAGAAAAATCTTAACTAGGTCTGGCCCAATTTCACATAATACTGCCAGACAAAGTTATCTTAATGCTGTTTGTTGTTGTTGCTCAAGACAAGTTAATACTGCTAGATAAAAGGCAGTGGTTAATGCTGTTAGAACGAATTGGGTTAATGCTGTTAAAGCATCAGCATGTTAGGTTTGGAGACCTGTCAAACCTAATAGTGCATCAATCACTTTGAAGAAATATGATTATGTTGATGCAAGAGGAAGATCCAGGTCTGTAATGGCTTGGGTTCCCAAGAAGGTCTGAGTTTCTTATATGCAGGGCAACCTAGAGACAAAATTGGAAGATTTAGTGAGGTTAAACAGCCCTAAAGATGAAAAGAGAGTAGGAGCATAGTTGACTCAACAAAATGACAAGTCACAGTACAAGAAGTAAAGAAGTGTTTGATTACATCCTCTAAGTCAAGATAAAGCTTTTATCCAGAAACTTGAAGATTCAGAAGATGAACATCAAGTTTAGGGGAGGATAAGAAGAATCAACCTCTTCTTCAAGATCTATTTTTTTGTGACAAGATGGAGGTAGGAACCACCACAAACAATAATCTGACTGCAAGACTGCCTCTTCTCAACCCAGGAGACTATGACCTCTGGCTTATGAGGATAGAACAATACTTCCTGATGACTGACTACTCTTTATGGGAAGTAATCAAGAATGGAAACAAAGTGCTTAAAAAGATGGTTGGAACAGTTAAACAGGAATATGAACCAACCTCTGTTGAAGAAAAACAGGAGAGAAGGAATGAAATGAAAGCAAGAGCAATCCTATTGATGGCACTTCCAAACAAAGACCAACTGAAGTTCCACACATATCAAGATGCAAAGTTGCTAATGGAGGCTATAAAGAAAAGGTATGGAGGGAACAAGGAGTCCAAAAAGGTTCAGATGACACTTCTCAAACAACAATATGAGAACTTTGCTGCATTAAGTTCTGAATCAATAGATCAAACCTTTGATAGGTTACAAAAACTCATTGGACAGTTGGAGATCCAAGGAGAAGTGATCAATCAAGAAGATATGAACTTAAAGTTGCTGAGAAGTCTTCCATCTGAATGGAAGTATCATGCTCTAATTTGGAGAAACAAGGCAGAGATTGAAACCATCAGCTTAGATGACTTGTATAATAATCTGAAGATATATGAACCTGAATTAACAGTTTCATCAAGCACAAGTCAAAATACACAGAATGTGGCCTTTATCTCTAGCAGCACTAATAACACAAACAACACTCACAAGGGAGATGATTCTTCTCATGAAAATAGTACTACTCAAAGTACTACTCATACTCATCATAATGGTAGTAACACTATATGTCTGAATAATCTTTGTGATGCTATGATTTGTGCCTTCCTTGCAAGTCAACCCAACTGTCCTTAACTTTCTCAAGAAGATCTGGAACAACTTCATCCTGATGATTTGGAAGAAATGGATCTTCAATGGGAGATGGCCATGCTGACAATCAGAGCAAGAAGATTTATCAAAAGAACTGGGAAGAAGCTGACCATAAATGGTCAAAGAGTTGGTTTTGACAAGTCAAAAGTGGAATGCTTCAACTATCATAAACATGGGCACTTTGCCAGAGAATGTAGGTTTCTAAGAAATCAGGAGTTCAAAGGAAGAGAAAATAATACAAGAACTATTGCAGTGGAGACTCCTACTCAGAATGCCTTGATAGCTTAAGATGGAATTGGAGGATATGATTGAAGCTGCCAAGCTGAAGAAGAACAACCAACAAATCATGCATTGATGGCATTAACATCCTCTAGAAGCTCTTCTAGTTTAGAATCTAGATTTGATGATTTGCAACTTGTAGATCCTTGGAAGTTTAAGGGGAAGTTTCATTCGTATATTAACTTCAGGAGAAGTTCGTGCTTATTTAGTTTTGTCATTATCAACTAGGGGAGGATTGTTGGGATAAAGAAGCCTTTAATGAAGAAACTTGATGATTAACAAGATGAATATCAAGTTTAGGGGAGGATTGTTGGGAATTAAAGTCTTCATACTTAATACTACCAAGACAGAGTTTGTACTGCCAAGCATAATTTAGTACTCAGTTTATAACTAACAGTATTAACTATGTTAATACTGCCAGTACTAACTTAATACTACTGAAAGACTGAAGTTAATGATGATTGAGAAGATTACATCTGAAGTTAATATTGTTGCTGAAATTAATGCTGATTAGTCAAATAGAAGACTGAAGTTAATGCTGCTAGTGAATACAGTTAATTCTGATTGAAGATACAAAAGGAAACAATATATTCTATATGCTACAAAGGAAACAAGATATGCTAAAGAAGGAAACAAGATCAACATTATTGATGGAGTGATGATATGCTTAAAGAGAAGATTTAGTTTCCTTATACAATTTCCTTGTAATTAATGTGTAATTAATTGTATTAATTATGTTTCCTTGTACGTCTTATGATCTCTCTATATAAAGAGATCATAAACACATAGTTTTAGATGAAGAAAAAGTATGTGTGTGTAGAGATATAGCTTCAAGGTTGTAAACCCTATCACTAAGTTAGAGTGATCGTATTAATATATTGAAGCTTGTTGTGTTATATCTTTGGTCCAATACAAATTCAGCGTTGATTGAATATACTTCTTGGTGGTATAAGCTTGATTCCGCATATCTTATATCAAACAAATCAAAGTTTCATCCTTAGTAATATTTTGGATTTATCCAGGGTAACTAAACCATATAGAGCCCTAAGGAGTAAAGATATCGGTGTTAGGACCAAAATGTGGTATCAAGCCATGAGGCTTCTCGATCTAGGATCAACAAGGTTTTAAAGAAACCCTAAAAACCCTAATTTTCAAGAAATAGTGTGGTGAAAGTTTATGGGGTTTTGAAATTCAATGTTATATGAAGCTTATAAATTCGTCCTCGTCAACCGGTTTGGGTATGCAATAACGATTGGAAAGCTTTGATACTATTTATTTGGCTTTCTTTTTGATTCCTTTGTCCTCTAAACTGATCAAACCCAAGACCATTAGGGGTTTGTATATTTTCGGATCTGAGTAGTGTATACACAGCTTGGTATGGAATTCAATCCAAACGTCCATTTAGGGATTTCTTGATAAGGCCATGATTGATAAAGTTAAGGAATTTGCACTAATGGTATCTATGTTGGTCAGAATTAGAAGAGGAAGGATGGTTTAATGTTTTCTTGATCATTATTCGAGCTTAAAATCAGAAGACATGGAAACTTCAAGGCAATGAATCTATGTTCACTGGTATAACAACTGGTAATAAGGAATAGTTTAACTACTGGTAAGGATTTGTATACAAAGTTAAAGTATGTTAAAGAAGATTAAATGCTGCTTGATATAGTTTTTGTTTGTTGCTTAAATTAGTGCTGCTCGACTCAGATTAATAGCTGCTAAGGGCTCAAGTACAAACTTAATGCTATCAAGTATGGTTAATGCTCGCTAATGATACTTAGTGCTGCTAGTATGTAAGAACAGTATAAGATCATGAGTTAATACTGCTCAAGGTATAAAAAGCAGTTACTACAGTTATTATTGTGGTTATACTGCTAGCGTTAAAAGCTTTTACTACTGCTTGTGGTAAAATCAGATTAGTAACTACTGCTTGGGAATAAAAAGTTAATACGAATACTAGCACATGATATTAATATTGCTATTAATTTAGCAGTTAATACTTCTCCGGGTTCAATAAAAATTAATATGCTATCCCGTGTTAATATACTGATTTGGGTTAAAGGGAAGTTAGTAACTGCTAGAAGCCATCACAACTGCTAGCCTTAGTCCATAAAAGAAGTAGTACTTCTGCTAGCTTTGACAGATATAGGATAACACACACGATAAGATTTTTGGTTTAAGATTCACTAAATTATGAAAAAGGACTGATTTCTTATTTTCTTAGAATAATAGGTTACGAAGAAGGTATGATCTATGACTTATATTTGAAGATGTAGTAGATTTTTCAGATGCGTGTTATTATTATATCTTTTGGTCTTGGAGATAACTTTTTTGGGTTATATACGGTTTATGATGAAGACTTGATAAAACTAGTTTTTACCTGATGTAAGGAGATACATTGTAGTACTCACATGTATTTACTATCACGTGGTCAGTGACTCATGTAAGGCATGCGGATTTATCAAGAGATCGAGGTCTACTCATAAAACGAAGAAGAAGATTATGAGTTCTTATCATATTATAGTGCAAGACATAAGATACAAGTTTGGGTTATTCTACTTCAGCATCAAATTGGTAATACTAGAGTTCTTTCTTCATCATAATCATTACATAGAGCCTACATTCAAGAAATGGTTAACATATGGGTTTCAGGGGAAGCTTAATGTTAAAATGTTTAACCATTTATATGCTACATTGAGGTGAATGTTTTTACTACTGCTAGCCTTTGTTACTACTGCTAGTGTAAGTTTCTAAAGCTCAAGTTCATTTTCCTTATGTGCATAATGGTGGTCAAATTTGATTTGTTGGATTAAGGATGAATTAGAAGTGTGATAGTGGTTCGTAGTTGTGAAGATCAAAGTTGCATACTTTAGTCTCCTATCATGCCTGTGGAGAGAAAGGGCATTATGCAAATCAGTGCCGAAAGACCACCAACAACAATGCCCAGGGAAGAGCCTACATGCTAAGGGATAGGAATGCTCATCAAAACCCGAACGTAGTCACGGGTATGTTCCTTCTAAACCAACATCTAGCTAGAGTATTATTTGATTCTGGAGCCGATAAAAGCTTCGTATCCATATCTCTTGCCTCTAAGCTAAATATTCCACCCATTACAATAGATACCTTTTACGATATCGAAATGGCTGACGGAAACTTAGTAAGCACAAACACCGTTATTCAGGGTGCAATCCTGACCTTGTTAAACCAACCTTTCAAAATTGATCTTATGCCGATTAAACTCGGTAGTTTTGATGTCGTCATTGGTATGGATTGGTTATCCAAGTATCATGCTAGGATCATTTGTGACGAGAAAGTCGTCCACATTCCCATCGATGGTGAAACATTAATCATTCGAGGTGACCAAAGTAAAACCCGACTAAATCTCATATCCTGTATAAAAACCGAAAGGTATATATCTAGGGGATGTCAAGTTTTCGTAGCCAAAATAATGGAAAAGAAATCGGGCGTGAAACGACTAGAAGATATTCCCGTAGTTAGAGAATTCCCAGAAGTTTTTCCTGAAGATCTACCTGGCCTCCTTCCCGTTTGCCATGTAGAATTCTAAATTGATATAATTCCCGGAGCAGCATCTGTAGCCCGCGTACATTATAGATTAGCTCCTTCAGGAATGCAGGAACTATCTAATCAACTTCAAGAATTGTCAGACCGAGGTTTTATACGACCAAGTACTTCACCCTGGGGAGCTCATGTCTTATTTGTTAAAAAGAAAGACGAACATTTCAGAATGTGTATCTATTACCGAGAGTTGAATAAACTTACTGTAAAGAATCATTACCCATTACCTAGAATTAATGACTTATTCGACCAACTTCTTGAGTGTCTATTCAAAAATCGACCTAAGATCAGGTTATCATCAACTGAGAGTGGGGGATGAAGATATTCCTAAGACTGCTTTCAGAACAAGATACGGACACTATGAATTTCAAGTTATGCCATTTGGTTTAACTAACGCACCTGCTGTATTCATGGATCTTATGAACCGCGTATGTAAACCATACTTGGACAAATTCATAATAGTATTCATTGATGATATTCTCATCTACTCTCGTAACGAAGAAGAATACGCAAATCATCTAAGAATAATTTTAGAATTACTCAGAAAAGAGAAACTATATGGCAAGTTCTCCAAGTGTGATTTCTGGATCCGCATGGTGTAATTTCTTGGACACTTAATTAATAGTTAAGGACTTCATGTTGACCCCGCCAAGATTGAAGCAGTTAAGAACTGGGCATCTCCCACTACACCCACAGAAGCTCGTCAATTCTTAGGACTCGCCGGCTATTACCGAAGATTCATCCAAGGTTTCTCAAAAATTGCAAAGCCTTTGACTAAATTAACCCAGAAAAACAAGAAGTATATCTAGGAAAAAGATCAAGAGACGGCTTTCCAATTGCTAAAACAAAAACTTTGTAAAGCTCTAATCTTAGCATTACCAGAAGGAAACGATAACTTTGTCGTTTACCGTGATGCATCTCTTCAAGGTTTGGGAGCAGTATTAATGCAAAAAGAAAAAGTCATTGCATATGCGTCCCGACAACTCAAGCCTTACGAAGAAAACTACACCACTCATGATCTTGAATTAGGAGCAGTTGTATTCGCTCTTAAAATCTTGAGACACTATCTATACGGTAAAAAGTGTACAGTTTTCACTGATCACAAAAGTCTTCAACATATTCTTCATCAGAAAGAATTAAACATGAGGCAACACCGTTGGTTGAATTGCTTGCAGATTACAATTGTGAGATCTGCTACCATCCTAGAAAAGCAAATGTCATAGCAGATTCCTTAAGCCGAAAGGAACCACTCCGAATCAGATCATTGATCATGAACCTTCACCCAAAATTACCAACTCAAATCCTCGAAGTTCAAACCGAAGCAATTAAGGAAGAAAACATCAAAGCCAAAAACCTACGAGGGATGGACAAATCATTTGAAAGTCGTCCTGATGGAACTCGTTGTATCAAAAATCAAAGTTGGCTACCACTTTTTGGTGGTTTAAGAGACTTAATCATGCATGAGTCTCATAAATCGAAGTATTCCATTCACTCAGGTTCTGACAAAATGTACCAGGATCTAAAGAAACTCTATTGGTGGCCTAACATAAAGGCAATCATCTCGGAATATGTTGGCAAATGTTTGACATGTTCTAGAGTTAAGGCAGAATGTCAGAAGCCATCTGGCTTACTGGTACAACCAGAGATTCCTATGTGGAAATAGGAAAGAATAACAATGGACTTAGTTACAAAACTTCCCAAAACATCAAACGGACATGACACAATTTGGGTCATTGTCTATCGCCTAAAAAATCCGCATATTTTCTACCTACCCGAGAGACAGATAGTATGGAAACCCTTACCAGGTTATACATCAAAGAAATAGTCTCCCGGCATGGTATGCCAATATCTACCATCTCGGATCATGACAGTCATTTCACATCCAGATTTTGGCAATCATTACAAAATGCTTTGGGTACGCAATTAGACATGAGTACGGCATATCATCCCGAAACTGATGGACAAAGTGAAAGAACCATCCAAACACTCAAAGACATGCTTCGAGCATGTGTCATAGACTTTGGAAAAGGATGGGAAAGACACTTACCATTGGTGGAATTCTCTTACAATAACAGTTATTATGCCAGTATTAAGGCAGCACCATTTGAAGCACTCTATGGTTGAAAGTGCAGATCACCTGTTTGCTGGGCCGAAGTTGGAGATGTTCAACTCACGGGACCAAAAATAATTCATGAAACCACTAAAAAGATAGTGCAAATTCGACAACGCTTGCAGGCGGCAAGAGATCGACAAAGAAGTTATGCCAATGTTAGGCGAAAGCCTTTAGAATTTCAAGTTTGAGATCGTGTTATGTTGAAAGTATCACCTCGTAAAGGTGTCATCTGATTCAGAAAACGAGGAAAGCTTAACCCTCGGTACATTAGACCATTCAAAATCCTTGAACGGATTGGCCCAGTGGCATATAAACTAGAGCTTTCTGAAGATCTCAGGAATGTCCATAATACTTTCCACGTTTCTAATATAAAGAAATGCTTATCTGACGAATCCTTTGTCATTCCAATGAAAGAGCTTCAGCTCAATGACAAACTCAACTTTGTAGAAGAACCAGTGGAGATTATGGATCGAGAAATCAAGAAACTAAGACAAAGTCATATTCCTATAGTCAAAGTACGATGGAACTCTAAAAGAGGACCAAAATTTATGTGGGAACGCGAAGATGAAATTCGTGCCAAATATCCTCATCTATTTTCCAGCATCTCTTCAAAATCCAATTAAATCTTAGGACGAGATTTCTGTAAGGATGGGGGACTATAACAACCCGTAATTTTCTTCAATGTAATTATCCATCTATTAAATTAGATGCACTGTAATATCCATCTATTATATATATACCACCTTTTTACAGGGATTTTTTTTGCTTTATCTCCTTATGCAACGTAACTTGCATCTTTAAAGTAAACAAGCTCACACAACCTCTATCATTGCCATCTCTATCTATGTTTATATCATGTAAACATCCTAATATGTCAAGTCTATATCTTAATATCATTTTTACCAAGTATATCTTAATATCATTTTTACCAAGTACATTATCCATTTAACATACTTTTCAAAACGTTATACCAAAACAAGCATTAAACGTTAACGTTTACATCAAAACCCTAATTATATGTAATGCATACATATAATAATGAATGTACAAGACTTTAAAGCATATGTACAAGTGTACAATGCACCATATTTGAATCATATTTCCCTTCCAAGTCAATGTACAACTCATTTAAGCTTAATGATCAAGTCAATAATGCCTAAAAACCTAATTAGGTCATCTAAGCTCCTAAATTATGTTTAAACTTTACCACTATTTTAGTACAAGGTATAAGCACTTAATGCATGACTTTTAAACCTTAAACCTAAACCCTAATTCATCCTAAACCATAATCTAAAACCCTAAACCCTAAACCCTAATTTCACTTTCAACTAAAAACTAAACCCTAAACCTAAAACTAAGCCCTAAACCTTAATCCTAAGCCCTAATCTTAATCCTAAAAATAATTCTAAACCTTAATCTACCCTTAATCCTAACCCTAATCTACATTTTAAAACCCTAAACCCTAACCCGAAAGAAAAATCAACCCGACACCACTTTTCTTTCCTTTTTGACCCATTTTACACCCAAGCTAGAAACCAAGCACCTCAAGCACCTCCATGAAATCACCAAGCAGCCTCCCAAGTAGCTTACAAGCACCTCCATCACCTACTTGTAAACAAATCACTTTCTTGTTGCTCCTTGTTAGCCGTGGCCTCCAAACAACCATACCACATCATGTATCTAGTTTCTAGCTTATAAGACTCATCATTCTAGCCCTCAATACTCACCTCAGCTAGCTTAGACACTTATCAAGCCCTTAGATGCCAAGAAAACTTAGGCACAAAGGCTTACAAGCCCTATATAAATCGAAACATACACCCTCATTTATTCATCCCACACAACTCATCTCATACCCTCAAATGGAATTATAACCCTTCCATAGCAGCAATAGAATATCAAGAGAAGTCCCTAAGCTCAGAATAGAAGCCAAGAATCAAGAAAAATGAAGCCTTGAAGTCGTTACTAGGCGTACGAACCCAAAAACCCCATTTCAACCCATTTTAGCTCAAGTGAGCCTAAGATCTTGTTCCATAAGCTTATATTCTATACAATAATGTTCATAATACTCTTAAGATCATGTATGAACTCTTGTTTGAAGCTTTGAATCCTCAAACCCATGTGTTTTTTATTAAAACCCTAAAAATGACCCGTTTTGATTTTCTAGCTAACGAATCCTTTTTCTAAACTTTAATTACGTTAAAACATCTTATTTTAGCTTATACTAATGAGCTATAACCTGCAAATATCATTTAGAATCCTAAAATAACCTTGCATGGCTTTTTGGACTTGTTTTGCAAAAGTTTCCATGCATAGGGGTATATATCGTAACTTTTTGAAATTTATAATTAAAGGGGCTGAAAATGTCATTATTCTAAAGTTATAACTATAAGGACCTATTTTGCCAAGTTTCAAAGTTAAAGGTTTAAATTATATATACTTTATATATAAAGGACTAAAGTCGTAAAAGTTTATAAACCAAGGGTATAGATTGCCAATTTTGCAAACTTATAAAATATTATAGTTTTATATTATTTATAAAAAAATATATAAATTATTCTAGCTTTTAAAGAAACTTAAAACTATAATGTATCACATTACTAGGGAGCTTCATGTGAGGAGTTTCATTTGGGTATACGTTTTGACGAGTTTGCTGGATTTACGATTTAAAGTGTCCCGGCTCCTCAAACATTTACTACATGACCTCTGAATTATGATGGACCGAACAGTGATATGATATTTCCATAATAAATCCAATCAAAATGATATTTCATTATGACATAAAACAAATCCAATCAAACTAAGACTTGACATATTACCCAGGTTGTATGACGAAGCCGTTACTTTCATTTCATATACTTTTGCCATCAATCAGATTTCCCTATACTGTTAAGGCGAGTTTATAGCCTCGCATTTAATCTTTCAAATGTTTCATAAACCTGCGAGGGGGGTACATGCTATAAACCATGAATGCAAGTATTTTTCTGTATGCTATCCTGATACATTATTGCCTAAGTCCCTACTTTTGCCATTAAGTCCCCACTATCATGAACCATTATTTACTCGTCGGGGTAAGCGCAAATGCTGTGAATAGATCTATTTGGGACTGGACTCCCCGTTGGTGTACCTATACTGTCAGTAACCAATAGCACACATTTGAATAACTTTGCGGGTGTTTGGCAAAGACACTCGTTGGGGCAATTATTTATGGTTATTGGTTAACCTAAGGCTTTAGTGTCATGAGCTTAGGGCAATAATATTGTTTCCCATGATATTTGTACATGCATGAAATTATTATAAACTATGGGTGTATAACAACGTAACCCACTATTAAACTTGTATTCAAGCTACTTTACTTAAACCTATGAATTTCACTCAACCTTTGTGTTGACTTTTTAGCATGCTTATCTCAGGTAATTGAGCAACTTAAGGCACAGAGTGGTACGGACCTGAAGATGGCTAAACTGTTATCATTCAAACTTTTGGTTTTCATGTAGATTTCAGGACATCACTTTTTGTAAAAACTCTGATGAATAAATGAATGATAACTTATCTTTTAAAAACGTCTCTTTACGATTCGTTTTCGATGATTATGACTGTTGTACTATGAAATAATACTTCAGATTAGCTTCTGCTGCTATATGTAAAAATGGGGGTGTTATAGAGAATGTTAACAGGACACCTAAATGGTCTCATAAAGCCTAAAGCTGGTTTTCTACCAAGAAAGAGTTCATAAGGGGTCTTGTTATGAGGCTTAGTTACTAATACCCTATTTTGCACATAGCAAACAGTATTAACCGCTTCAGCCCAAAAAGTAGTAGGTAGCTTAGAATCAGCTAGCATTGTCCTAACAGCCTCAATTAGTGTTCTATTTTTCCTCTCAGCTACTTTATTTTGATGAGGAGTTCTAGCTATACTAAATTCTCTCTTAATACCTTTTCTCTCACAAAACTGATTCATTTCCTTATGCTTGAACTCAGTTCCATTGTCACACCTAATTACCTTAACCCTTTTATCTATTAGATTTTCTACTCCAATTATAAAGCACTTAAGAATGCCACTAGTCTCATCCTTAGTAGCTAGAAAGAAAACCCAACTAAACATACTGTAATCATCCGTGACAACTAGGCAATACATCTTTTTCATTAAGCTTTTTACAAATGTTGGACCAAACAAATCTATGTGCAACATATGTAAAGGTTGGCTGATTGAACTTACTATTTAGACTTACAAGAAGCTCTATGTTGCTTTCCCTTTTGACAAGCAACACAGGTTTGATCATTTTTAAATTTTTTTGAAGGTAAACCTCTTACAAGATTTCCCTTAACTAGTTTATTCATAGTTTTGAAATTTATGTGTCCAAGCCTCCTATGCCAAAGTTTAGATTCATCAGATGTGGCTTTTGCAAAGAGACAAGTTAGACCTCCTTTAGGAATAATATTCTTTAAGTCAACACTATACATATTGTTCTTTCTAGGAACTTTAAGTAAAACATGACTTTCATCAGTTAACTTAAAGTTTGGAGATAAAACAATACATTCAGTGTCATTAAAGAGAACACTATTCTTTTTGTCATACATTTGTGAGACACTAAAAAGGTTAAACTTTAACTCTCTTACAAAATACACATTCTCAAAATCTAAATTACCAGTTTTGATTGTACCTATACCTGTGATTTTTTCCCTCCTTTAGGGTTACCTCCAAAGGTAACATATCCTCCATCAATTTCTTCAAAGTCAGTAAGATAGGACATGTTCCCTGTCATGTGCCTTGAGCATCCACTGTCAATCACTCCTTTCTCCTGTAAATCTTGTTGTGGATTGCCCTGCACATAAGGTAAGAAAATCAGTCTCTTTTGGGGACCCAAGCCATCACTGACTTGGATCTGCCTTGTGCATCAATATAATCAAACCTTTTTAGGATGGTTGATGCACTGTTATGTTTAGAAACATGGTCTATTACTTTAGTCTTTGGTTTCCAAACCCAACAAGCTGAGGCCTTAACAGCATTAACATGGTTTCCCTTAACAGCATTAAGTACTACTTTTGGCCTAGCAGTATTAACCTTTTGATTGAAATTACTATTTTTAGTTGTTGTTTTGTTGTTAATGGGCCTTCTAACAGTTGAATGTGCTTTATTAAAAACATTTGTCATTGGTCTTGCACTATTCACTGTTGTTCTGGGTTGAGCAGTATTAACTGGTCTAGCAGTAGTAAGTGATACTAGGCCAGACCTCATTAATACTGCTTTTGGAACCATGTTCCTTTTAGGACTGGGGTGAGTCATTCTAGAAAAATTCTGGTGATTCACCCTTTGAGTATAGTTCCACACTGGTTTTACCATCTTTTTATTATTAAACTGTCTCTGATGGTTATTACAATCATACTGCAGGTGATCAAAACTTCCACACACATAGCAAGCTTTGTTAATCATCTCAAAATTACTTTCTAGTTTTTGAGACATCATATTATTCCAGTTTATTTGGTTTCCTCTAGGACTATGTGTGTTCAGCCTATTTTGATTACCTTGTTTAACAGTTGTTTTCCTATGAGATTTTACTTGCTTTTTAGATTTAACAAACTATATTTTAGCAAAACTAGGTTTAACAGTTTTCTTCTCTATCTTAGCCTGAGGCACATCTTCTTCCTCACTATCAAACACCCACTCCTTAATAATTGGAGCACCATTATACTTCCTAACAACCTTAGGCTTTGCTTTACTAGTCTTAGCTTCACTAGTCTCAACTACAGGCTTCTTAATTGTAGGCTCACTAACTATAAGCTCATTCATAAACTCTTCTAGACCAGAGAATGACAAATCAGGTTTTGGGGGCATAAAGTTTCCTGTATAGGGAGGTGGAATAGCATTATACCCTAAACCTGTTTTGCACTTATCAACTATCTGACAGTCTATTAGTTTGCATAAGTTTGTAGATGAATTCTTAAAATTTTCTACTGTTAGCTGAATTTCATCTTTTTGCCTTTGAGCCAGTTCCAACTTCCTCCTAAGCTCTGTAATGGCTACTTCTCTTAAATGAATCTCACATTTTAAGACCTTGATATCTTCCTCATAAACAGACTCATTTTTATTATAAACTAGAAGTCTTGCTTCTACAGACTCTAAACCTGTTTTATAAGTAATATCATTTAACTTAGATGTCCTTAAGTCTTTTAACAGTTGTTCATTTTGTTCTTTAAGAATTTTTTTTTTTTTTTTTTTTTCAACCATTGTCACAAACAAGATGTGAATCAGTTTGAATCAGTCGATAGCTCGAGTTTATAAACTTGTAGAAGAGTAAGCCATGAGTGCAAAGTTAGTTGGACCTTCTTCTACTTGATCACTCCAATCATAACCAGAACCATCACAAGACACCAAAGCATTAGAAGTTGTTGTCTCCACTGGTATAACCCTTCTTGTCTTCTCCCTATCCTGTTTTCTTGATTCCTTGGAGCCATGTACTCCCTTGCAAAGTGTCCCCTTTTGTGGCAGTTGTAACACTCCACCTTAGATTTATCAAACCTAGTGGTCTCATTACCATTAATAGTAAGCTTTCTTTAAGTGTTCTTCAAGAATCTCCTTGCCCTCATTGTTAGCATAGCTATCTGCCACCTCAAGTTCATCTCTTCTACATCATCAAGATAAATTTGTTGGAAGTCCTCATTGTCAAGTTGTGGACTGTTCAGGTTGACTTGCAAAGGAAAGCACATTTATTAACAGCATCACTAAGAAATTATAATTATTGTTTGAGGTAACTGCAGCAGTAGCTTGAGTGCTAGCAGTTGTAGCACCATGAGCAGTATTAACTGCTCCATTTGTACTGCTGGTGCTGTTTGAGGACACAAAGGCTATGTTTTGTGTGTTTGTGCTTGAGCTTGATGTCCCTTTGACCTCTGGTTCATAGATCTTCAGGTTGTTGTAAAGATCATCCAAGCTTAATGTATCTATCTCAGGCTTGTTCCTCCACACAATGGTATGTGTGTTCCATTCTGGTGACAGACTTCTTAAGAACTTCTGATTCACATCTTCTTGTGAGATACTTTCACCATGAATCTCCAACTGACTGATAAGCTTTTAAAGCCTATCAAAGGTTTGATCTAACACCTCTGAGCTAGATGTAGTAAAATTTTCATACTGCTGCTTTAGAAGATTCCTTTGAGTCTTTTTAGTAGCAGCATTCCCTCTAAACCTCTTCTCAACAGCCTGCAGCAATGACTTGGCATCTTTGATGGAGTTAAACTTCAATTGATGTTCATTAGGGATGCCCATCAATAAATTGCTTTTTGCCTTCAACTCTAACCTCCTTTGTGCCTTTTCTTCAGCAGTTGCAAGAGTAATTATAGTCTCAACACCTTCAACAACTTTTGTTATTGGAGGTGCATTACCATTCTCTATGACTTCCCATAGAGAATAATTAATCATCTGTATGTACCGTTCCATCCTCATCCTCCAAAGCTCATACCCACTTGGTTTAAGCATAGGCACTTTTGATGTAGCCACCATATGTACTGAGTCTTGATCCATGTCTTCTTAGCAAAGTTTCTCAAAGCAACAAGCTCTGATACCACTTGTTAGTCCTACTTGAATGGATCTTGAATTCCTTAGTTTGTGAAATGTTTAGTTATGCAAGATAAATCCTATACAACTATGGTAGAAACTTTGTAAAATATATCAAAGATTATGCAGAATCTAATCTTTGATTAATAAGAAGAATATGCAATAGAATAGTAATTCTAATGATCACACAGATTAACAAACAAAGCTTCAATATATTAATACGAATACTCTAACTAGTATTAGGGTTACAAAACCTTGAAGCTATAACGATATCAAAACAAAATATATCAAACTCTATGTCCTGGGACCTCCTTTTATACACCAAGGAGTCCTAGTCGATTTACAATATATTCCTAAAACTTAGAATATTATCAAAGATCTATTCTATAAATAACAATCCTTATCAACTAAGTAATCTTAATCTCCAATCAATCTTTATCTTTTCTTTGAACAGTCTTTATCCTTTCTCTGATAGTAGAAAATCTTCTAGCAGTCTTAATCTTTTCAGCAGTTGTAACTTTATAATAGCAACATTAACTCTAAACACTAACAGTAGTAACTTATACACCAGCAACATTAACTGTGTACAAGCAGTAGTAACTACTTAGAATATTTTCTTCAATCTTCTCCAGCAGTACTAACTTTACTCTAGCAGTACTAACATATATTAACAGTAGTAACTAGCAGTACTAATATACACTAGCAGTACTAAGTTACACTAGCAGTAATAAGTTACACTAGCAGTACTAAGTTACACTAGCAGTAGTAACTAAGTTACACTAGTTGTACTAACTACTTAGCATATTTTTTATTAAAGTTAATGAACAACACTAACTTTATGCTAGCGGTAGTAACACAAACCTTATCAGCAGTAACTCTAAGATCATCAAGAAGTCTTTTAATCCCAACATGTAATTAGCAAGAGAGTATCACTTAAGAAATAAAATGAAAGAAAACATAAAATGTTATGTTCTTTAGTAACACTTAAGAAGGAAAAAAGAAGAAAAATGACTAAAAAAATAATGTAATTTAGTTTATTTTTGAAATAAAATGCTTCCCCCTAAAATTGAGATGGAAATATCTACGTCCTGTTATTTTACTTTTCTTTAATGAAAAAACTTATAAACACAATATAAGATTGTTAAGTAGTTTAGTTAATGCATCTAACCGTCTAGTTATCTTTTTTTCAATTTTTCAACACGTACAACCTTTAGGCACGTTTCTTTTCAAAAATGATTTTTGTAATTTTTCAACATGTACCAACCTTTAGGCAAGTTTCTTGTCAAAAATGCAAGTTTACACTATAATTTCATACACTCTAAACTTGGGTTTCATGAATATTAAATATGGGAATTGATTCACATGCCTAAATTTATGTCTAATTATGCGTGTCAATATCATATTGATGACAGTAAAGAGACTCACTTTTTCACAAATCAATAGAGAAATATCACATCCCTTTATGCATAAAATTAGTAAAACGTTTAGGCCCCAATATCTTTTTTCATTGCTAATTTTAATCAAGTATACGTCTTATTGTAAGTCTACATTTTTAAAATGTGCAAAGATCTTATTAACGTCAATCTACACCAATCAAATATCATATTTACTCAATAAAGTTTATTTTCTTTGGTTAAAAGGCTAAAAAATAACTAATTTTTGGACATCTCATAATTGTGAACAATTAATATGATACGAAGTGAATATTAAACATGTACACAAAAAGTTATTTTCCATGAATATAACTTGTCATACATTTAAAAATGTCAATCAAAACCCATATTCAATATTTAGGGACTCGAGTTTAATATATTAAAATGAAAAGGACAAGGATACACGAATTTGTGTATGTCCATATACGTATTTTTTAAGAATGGCTGTAGCACTTGTTGTATCCACGTCTGAATACGGAATCCCATTTGATAAATGAAAAGGAGCATCTAACACCACTTTAAGCTAAAATGACCTTAGTAAAATGTTAAATATCTTACAATAGCTTCTCATATGGTGATTTATTATAACAATGCAATCTAAAAATTATCATATGATAGCTTCCATATGTCAAATGAAAAACTTTTAAAAGACAACAATGAATAAGTAATTATTCGACAGTTGATGTTTGGTACCACTTCAGTTTGCATTTGAAACCACCCAATGTGTAATCATGTTCCAAAAAATCATTATTGAAATAACAGCATGGAAAATTGCACGTACCTCATTTGGATATTTAGGGTTTAGGTAATGCCTGAGGGAATAATATTGTTCATTCTTAGATGGGTACCTCAATAATCACCATTGAAAGCTATAGTATAAAACTTTGTAATATTCGCTCTTGATAGGAGCGGCATCACTGGCGGATTGGGCAACAGGTCAAATGTGTAATTTTTAGTATGATTGAGAAGGACCAGCTTTTTTATATGGATTTATTCATTTGAGAAGGTTTTAGGTAATTAAATACGTCTTGGTCGAATTTTAACCCATTTGACTCGCTCGACCCATATGCTCTGTTAGATATAAAACATTATCCAATTCGACCCATTTCATCTAAATGGCTCAAAATTGAAACCTTAAGTCGTTTTGAAAAAATAAAATCAAATTAAATCAGTTTTGATAAAATGATTTGATTGACTTTCAAAAGAGAAAATGAGAAGTTGATCAAACCTTTTGTTTGGTTAATCTTACCTCGGCTTCAAAGTACACAAAAAAGAAATAAGAATAGAAGTCCCAACTGAGAAATGAAACATGCAAAATCAAATCTTGCCGGTGTCGACATCACGAATGATTGCTGAAATTACTTCTTCATTGTTGGCTTAATTTTTGTCAGATAAGGATTCCCTTAGTTCTTCAACCTCTATGCACCCACTTTTGCATTTATCAAAGAATGCAAAGGCATCTTAAAGATGATCATCAGTGGCCATATTTCTTAAGCGAGCTAATATTGCAAGAAACTCTATGTAATTCAAGAAGCTTGAATCCATCTTTGTCAACATCACCTTGTAGTAACACCTTCCATTAAGACATTTATACACAAAATGTCAAATATAGTTAAAAAGTTCAGCATCTCAACTTTTTACTATGATTTATATGTAAAATGCACTAATATACACTGTGGGTGACTTTGACCCACTTTGATTCATTTCCTTGCTAACTAACGTAGTTTATTCTACATGTTTGACCCTTAAGTGATTAAAAGTGAACTACATCGACCCATACATAAGTGAATGGGTCAGAATTGCCACCTCTATTATTGAATTCTGGTCATTTTGGAACTCATATCCGATCTGTTAGCCGTCACTTAAAGTCAATGTTCGGATACACAGGTTATGCTTTTGGGTATATGATTTTTTAGTGGGTGTTTGGAATTGCTTATTAAAGTTTTTCTTAATAAAAAAGAAAAAAGGTAACAATCTTCTTCTTGTAAGACTAAGATGAGCAATTAAAAATTATCATTGGATATGTTCTTGATAATATACGAATATTCGGTAAGCTATCTTGGTTCCACGTACCCCTGATAGGTCAAATAATAGGTTTCATACATGCCATAAAAAAATCGATTATATTAAGGTAACACTTTTACTTCCATGTTCAAAAAACATCTATCTCTGGCCCCAAAAGTGTCATTTTGGGTCATTTTATCCAATAGATCAAAAAACCGTCATAATTTGTTTAGCACTCGATCATATTAGTAAAATTAGTTATTACAATTTTGAGTAGTAGAAGCACTTCTAAAAAACTATCTTAAACATTATCTAATTCTAATTATTCAACATCTCATAATCATTTTAAAACACAATATTATTAGACTTATGGTAGAAAGATTATCGAGAATAATGCCACTGAAGCAGATATTAAAACTGCTAACATCGGCTTGCTGAAGGTCTCGGTTTTCTAATTCAAGATAAGTACAACCTCCTGAACATAAACAACAAACAATTGACCTTAGACTTGCATACCAAAAGAATGTTTAGTAATGCATTTTGAAATTAGTCTACCTACAATATTGGTTGTTACAATATGAAATACAGGCTACTCTTTGAAGTTGTATTAATCAACATTTTTAATTGTGTCACATATTTTGGTTTTTAAGGTTCTACAAAATTATGGTAATCAACATTTTAATAGTTTTAAGGTTATCACGTATTCTGTATTATTAGGTATTATTATTTTTTATTTTTTTGGGTAAAGTATTATTATTATTATTAGGTATTATTACTCCTAAATAATCAGATAATTATAAACAACTTCATATAGCGGAACACGAAATAATCAAGGAGTTGTTTCGCAATGTACATTTTATTTCTAAATAACCAGTAATCATATACAGTTTCACTCTACCATAATATGAAATAATTAAGGGGTTGTTTTCCAATGCATATCAGAACTACTTACTGGATTTTGATGCGGAAGATAAACAGTTTCAAGGGTCTCCGGATTGCTTATCTAAACCAAATATTTCCATCAAACGGCGAGTGTGTTGATTAGCACCTTTCACTCAGAAATTGATCTATTTAACATCATCCTGAAGAGCATTGAGGGCTTTGCTTTGCCTGACCAAAATAAAGTGACTTTTAGAACACATAAATATCTCAAAAGCTAAAATTTAGAGTTCGATATAAGAGAACACTAACCTCTCGATTTCCGAACCCATGTCAACAACCATTTACTTTAGTTCTTCTAATATGTCACTCATGTCAAAGAGACCGTCATCCTGCTTAGCTTCTTCATACTGTTGTAAGCCAAAAAAAAAAATTCACAAAACTTCACCAAAATGACGTATAGGACTATACTATATGATTTCTAGCATATGATTTTTTTTGAAGAGATACATGATTTACATACTTATTAGATTGGGACCAACATTTTTCAGCATATATCTTTACCTACAAGAACTTTATATACATAAAACGATAAACACGTTTAAATGAAAGTACACAAAAAGTTAAATCTCATTGAAATTACAACTGTGTTTAGAAATTATGCTCAAGGAGCGCTTACTTTGGCAATTATCTCTCATCGAATAACAAACTATAAAGAGCAACGTTTAGAAAATTTCATATTAATGAGTTTCATGTTATACACAAGGCCATATTTTCATATTCGGTATTTAATTTCTAATCACTAAAATAGTGTTTGCTGACATAATCTGGCCGGATCATCCCATTACCTAACCCTACAAAGAGTTTATGCAAATATTCAGCAAGTTTTGGAACATAGTAACAAAGGAGAAGCAGATGCATTCCAAAAGGCAAGTCAAAGTGTGTAAAGACTTAAGTACTCATATATCATTCTAAGGGTAGATCAATGTTTGCAAGAGCAAAGTACAATATACCTGCCGAAGCCTCGACGACAACAAATCATCTGAATTCTCCTTTCGTTGTTTCGAGCTTTCTCCTAAAACAGAAACAGAATCATGCACTTGCCCAGTCTCGTCATACAAAAATTCAGGATCATTTTTCATTTTGTGTTCTAAGAAATTGATCGACTCTTGCTCTCTGAATCTAGCAGTTGTTGCCTGGAAATATTCCAAGAACAAAATTTAGATCATGAATGAAACTTTAATTTTTGGAATCTGTAGCCCTCTGATGCAACTATATAATTTACTACCTACATAAACATCATTTTTTTGGGCTCATGAGTTAAATATATGATTACGATCTTTACCTGAACCATTTGAACTTCTTCATGGCCTCTCTAAATGATATTCATTATCACAGTCTTGGTATCACCATTACATCAAGAGCTTTTATTGCAAACCAATTGTGTTTTCCATCAAATGAAAACTCGATCTATAACATATGAGAAACTTTTGACTTTCAGTCTTTTAGCCTATAAATATGCAACAAATGATATGACTTTACATCTTAATATTCAATAAAAATTATATTAGAAACGTAATCTAAGAATATGGCTCAATACCTCGCCGAAAACCTCCTAGCAGATTCAAGTTGAGAGCCTGCAACCTGGTTAATCTTATCCAATGTTGTGATATACTTTCTGGAAGGTAACTTGCTTATATAAGAACTCCCACCTTTAACAGTCAAGGTTTAATTATCAATACTCCGTCTTCACATAATTAGTAAGGACCCTCGGTGTTATTCCAAAGGCTTAAATCAAGTCTGATTGCATTCGTTTGTTTTTGTTGAGCAGTGTTGCATTATTATTAGCTTGGGCTCGACAACATATATAAATTACAATAACAATATTCAGTTTTCCAAAATTTCCTAATTGTTAAATCTGAAGATAATATTACTTGTTGACATAATGAAAAAGAAAATGAAGGCCAAAGAAAATAGATAATCGCTTAACAGTCATTTTTGTGAAAATAGTTGGGTTGGGTTGGGTTGGGTGTGACTGATTGATAAGTAAATCATAAAGAATTATGAAAGGTAATACCTTGCATACACAGAATACCAAAGCCATTAGAGCTATGACCAGTTGAAACGTAATCTCGCCACAGTTTGTACACCGCCCAATAGAACAAACTGACCAAAATGCATGTAACTAATGTTAATCAAAAACCAATTTATACTTAATAAAAATAATATATATCAACGTTTGTTTCCTCAAATATTATAAACAATTACTAATGTTTTTGTGCCTAAATGAGTAAATGGTTCTAAAGGGTGACTGCCAATATCTCTAAATCTAAGTGTACCTTCAGGTTTCAGCTGGCATTTCTTCATCCAATTGAAGCATTTGTGAAAATAGTTACCTTGTTGAGCCGCTACTCAAAAACATCAAAACAACGACATTAGCCAATGACAAAAAAACAAAAGACATTAGCCAATGGAAATATTATCTCCTAAATAACATTCCTATAAATGTTAGTTACCTGCGCGTTAAGAGAAAGAATATTCATTTTAGTATCCACTTCAAAAAGTGATGTCTTTTAATGTTGCTAACAAATTCTACTAAACATGATGTGTTTACTGAAAATGATTGAAATAGGAACTTGTTGAATTTGCTTTATGAAATCCATAATAACTGGATGAGTACCAAGACGAGTGGACCAAACCACTACTAACCTCTCTCAGTTTTCCAGCAATGTCATAAACGAATTGCATCTGTATGTACAACAACCATCTTCCTGAAAACATCTATTTATGACACATTTATGAGAGCTATTGTACATATAAAAATTTCATGTCATCATCAAATGGTTGTAATAGTAGTAATAGTACTTTATTAGATAATAAAAAGTTAACTTTGGTGAAACTTACCAAAGGGATTGACATTTCCCCAATACCTCTCATCTTGAGGATCTCAATAAACCTCTGAAGTCAATGTCAGCAAAATCCTGTAATCATATTACGTATAAAATTGAATCGGTTATTTAATTTCTTAGACAACTGAATATGAATATGAAATCAAAGTCTAACAGTTGAATTATGATTTTTGAAATTAGGGTTCTTAAAAAATTAATGTATATAGAAGATCATCAATGAATTATGAATAATTAGAAGAAAAAAACATACCTTAGATCGATTGTTTCCATCTTAAAACTTCAATCAAGAATTAATTTCATGCCTCAGATCGATTTGGTTTGCCAAGCTTTCCGCCCTTGATTAAAGTTTAATCCAAGAAAAAAACATATCTCGGATCAATTTCATGGTGGTTTAAAAATCAGTAGTTTAATCAAAAGAATACGCCGAGTGATTAAATTTGAATATTGGGGGAGGATTGTTTTTTGAAGGATTTTGTTGACCGATTATTCTTTACATTAAATGCTGGAAGTGAGTTTGTATGTGAGCCTTTGATTATTTCTTGATTATACACGTGTCATTTATTCAGAATTTAGAGCCAATATCAAAGTTTCAAAAACCTTCTTTTATATAGGTTATAGATAACATGTAATAGCAGACAAGGAGCACAAAAGAATAGTAAGATTCATTCAAAAGCAAGTCACATAACATGAAGCAGATTAGATCATAAATCGCATACTTTTTGATTTTTAGTTTTATACGTTTTTTATCATTTCTAAAAATGTAAAGATATTCATATAACAATAATTAGAATATAAGCATGTTAGCCTTACTATTTTGTGAAGCTAGCATCTTACACGTGAATTGGACTAGCTATAGACCAACTGCTATACGCATGGACTATTATTGTAAATAAGGGATATATAGTTTTGTAGTAGGCATATATATACCCCTCATGACTCTCCATGAGGGGTGTAGATGTTCATTTATTTTTCCATTCAATCTAATATTCCAAAGTTTCTCCACACTCTCTCTACTTTCTCTCACTAAAACATCATGTCTTATATCATGTATTTTGATCAATCCTGACCCTCCGAAAAGGTGTTTATTAATCACGACAATTGATATCAAGAGCTAACCAGGGGTGTTTTGTATTGTGTTGTTTCGTGTATACGACTTATTTCAGCTTATTCACAGATTATTTCATGGGCTTATTCTTGTACAAAACCCATTGTTTGAGTTGTGTTATGTGTTTTTGATATAATAATACAATATTTCCTAGTGTCTCGTCATTATTTATGTATATCTAAAGGGGGTTTGTAGTTTATTGGTTGTTTTGGCTTATTTCACACTTATTGGGTAAATGGCTTATTGCGTCCTTTTTAAAGCTTACTTAAAGCTCACTATTCTCGGCTTATTTAGGATTTTAGCTTATCTCATGGGTAAGCTGCCCTTGTTAGCTTATTGGGTAAATCGTTTGGTAGTTTTTGAGCTCTTAACACAACTTTGTCTCAACCTGTTTTTCTGGGCTTATTTGAAGATATGAATACCGCGAAATATCACAAAGTGACCGCAGAATACAGGTTTGTCCAAAGGAATAACAAGAAAGTGACAGCGAAATATCTTGTTTGTTCCAGCGGAATACCACATATTTGTTCCAGCGAAATAACTTAACAAAGTGGTATCGGAATACAAATTTCTTTTACCAGTGAAATACCAAATTTTTAACCGTGAAATACAGGTGTTTATTCAAGCGAAATACATGAATTATATCCCGCGGAATACAAGTCGTGCTTCAACACGGAATACCAAACTTTTACCAGCGAAATACCAATTTATTAACTGCAGAATACAGGTGTTTATTCAAGCGAAATATAGGAATTATATTCCGCGGAGTACAAGTCTTGCTTCACCGCGGAATACCAGACTTTTACCAGCGGAATACATGTCAAAAACCCGCGAAATATCAAAGAGAGCCCGCGGAATATCCAGGTCTATCAAGTCTTGACTCAGACCGGGTTAACTCGGTATTTACCGAGTTTGACCGAGTCAACTCAGTCAACAAGTCAAAGACAAAACAAAATGGAAGAAGAGAAACAGACTCAATCAACAAACCAACACAGCCTTCTCATTACAACACCAACAAATCCAAATCTAAACCTAATCCCATCGTCAACATCATCTCCTCTACAACCATCAAAGACTCGAACCAATTCAAGAAATAACAATGGAGAGATCTCATATTGGTGTGTATGTTATAACCTACAATCTTTACAGATTAAACACCATTTCATCATTGATCTTTAAAAAGCAAAGCTTTTTCTTTGATATACAAAATTAAAGAAAGAGTCATAACAACTTTGTTACACTCAATCTTTGTTTCGATATAAGAAAAACACAAGAACAATCAAGTTAAAACCTACTCGCAACCCTCCAAAGGATTGTGAAGCCTTCATTCTTCTTCTTTGGACACGGTTATCATATTCAGAAAAGAACTACAAGGGTTATGGTGGATAATTGATTCGATTTGAGATAGGAAGATGGGAGATCTATTAGTGGATGCATTTTGGATGGGTAGAGAAGGCACAAAATATGTGACTGCGTATGGATAGTGATTAGGGTTAGGATAATAGGAGTATAATTAGGGATTGTTTTAACCTTTTTATCCCTATTGACTAGGTATAAGGTTTGTGATAGACCCGGGTTGTAACAACACTTGGGCCGAGATCTTCCTTTTAGATTGGGACGAGATTTTAAATATGATTGGACAGGGTTATATTGTGTAGAATGGTTTTTGTTAATTAGGCAAGTGTTAGTGGATTGAGCAGGGTATTAAAACAATATTATGAAGGGTAATGAGTAGCAGACCGAGTTTTATTACTTGGACGGGCCGTGGTGAAGTTATAATATTTGCGTTGGGTATCCGTTAACAATCAACAATCACGAACAACAATATAACAAACATAATACATTACACTAAAAAGATCCTTATCAAGATTCACCTTCACTCATAACCGCTAGTATTGGAATTTAATGACTATAGGGTTACTCAGTTGAGATTGAAGTTATTCATTCGGTTTTTTGCTTCATTCTCGGGTTCGTGCTATCAAGATATATTCATCAGTGGTCATCAGTATTAGCCGACAGAATAGATAACGGGATTTGGATCAGGTTTATCAATGAGATTTATAAAGAGAGTACTTTCCAACATCTTCTCACAGAGTATTGCTTATGCAATCTGTTAGCCTCAAAATATTGAGTCGAACAAGGAAGCTCAGCTACTAATCATGGAAGCTCGGCCTTTACTTAATTATATGTTGTAATAGGCTATAAAGGGTAATCGGGCTCATTTATGTAATCTAGTTGGTTCACTTTATAATTTTCTCTTGCAAGTTTAATCAACCATCAATTTTTTCTCTCTTGTTTCTCTCTCTAACCTCTCTTTAAAACTCTTTCTCATTCTCGTATCTCTTTTCCAGTTTTAAAAATGAAGTGTAAGTGATTCTTGGTTCCGACATTTGGTATCATGAGCCTCGGGTAGATACGTGATGTGGTTTGGAATTAGACAAAGTACTTGGTTTTGTTTAAGCTTTTTTCTTAGCTTTTTTTTGCTTATTTTTCTAGTTATAAAATCTTGGTAGCGGTTTGGAATTAGACAAAGTACTAGGTTTTGTTTTCTAGTCGATTTAAGCAAAAGAACAGAGTTTACTAGTTTTTTGTATGTTAGTCATAAGTTAGCATAAAAACAAAAAAACAAGTACTAGTGGCGGTTTGGTTAAAACCCATAGTGGTTTAATTTAAAACCAAATCAGTTTAATTTTTTTTAGGTGTAGCAGTTTACTGTTTTAGTAGCCAGCGGTTTACACCGGTGCCACAGCGGTTTGAACTTTTACTTGGCCCGTTAGAAATGTTACTCTGCCCAATTGTTCCCTTGGCAGCGGTTTGGCACATTCCTTGGCAGCGGTTTGTCATTTCAGACTAGGCAGCGGTTTAACTTCTAAGCCAGCGGTTTACCAGGTTAAAGTTGGCAGCGGTTTGATAAGGAATTTTGATCCAACGGTTTATCAAAGTTCAACTTCGCAGCGGTTTAGTTCTTTATAACCAGCGGTTTGCCACTTTAATAGAGGAAGTGGTTTTTCTTTTGGACCAGCGGTTTGATATATAAATCGCCAGCGGTTTAGTAAAGTTTGTTTGGCAGCGATTTATTGATCAAGGCAGCGGTTTGGTCAGTTATTAGCCAGCGGTTTTCTAGATTTTATTGGCCAGCGGTTTGCTTATTGTTTGTGACAGTACCGAAAATCAATTTCTATTGAACCGATTTCGGTGATTTCAATTTCGGTACAACCATTTTCGGTGAACTTATTTTTAGACAATTTTAGACAAGGACTTTAAAGGCAAATAATTTTACCACAACAAACCAACAACCTAAATCAAGGACAGGGACTTAAAAGACAATTAACTTTATAACAACAAACCTTAATCACAATTAATTATACATTCACGGTTTCGTCTTGGTTTTGTAAAATCCCGCGAAAGACTCAATTATTTTCTCGGTTTAAATCATAGATTTGTAAAATCCCGTGGACGTTAATTGCATTCATTTAACCACAACTTCAATCACAACACATCTACTTAAGATCCTACAATTATTTTCACTTCATAATTCTACAATCGTTCATCATGACTACTCCAATTACAACTTCCACAACTGACAGTCAAATGCATAACAACATCATGGTAGCTGGTTTAAAGGATCGTCCACCAATGCTTGCAATGGGAAGATATGCACAGTGGCAATCACGTTTCTTAAGATACATCGATACAAGACCAAATGGTGATGCCTTAAGGAAATGCATTCTTCAAGGTCCCTACACTCCTTCTACTGTCACAATTCCAGCTGTACCTGCAACATATAATACTCCAGCAGTTCCTGAATGAACATTAGTTGAGACAATCTTGAATATGTCTCCTAAAAACAAAGCTCATTATGAATCATAAAAGGAAGCGATTCATTTGCTATTGACTGGAATTGGGGTTGAAATCTACTCAACGGTTGATGCTTGCAAGACAACTCATGAAATGTGGATAGCTATTAAAAGGCTACAACAGGGTGAATCTCTTAACATTCAAGATGTCAAGACTAATTTGTTTTGGGAGTTTGGAAAATTCACTTCTCATGATGGAGAGTCAATGGAGTCATACTACTCTAGATTTTACAAGATGATGAATGAAATGATAAGAAACAACTTGACAGTTGCTACGATGCAAGTCAATGTTCAGTTTCTTCAACAACTTCAACCAGAATGGTCAAGGTTTGTGACAATTTTCAAGCAACAACACGACTTGGATACAGTCTCATATCACAAGCTCGTTGACATTCTGAAACAGTATCAAAAGGAAGTTAATGAAATCCGTGCTGAAAGAATAGCCAAGAATGCTAACCTATTAGCACTTGTTGCTGCTGCTCAACCACATCCAGATCCTTATTATCAAGCACCAAAATCTCACAAACCATATGCACCAACATCAAAACAATCATCTTCCACCAGATCTAATGCATCTACCAAATTCAAAGGCAAAGAGATAGCCAAACCAATCACACGCTGAATTGCAATGCTCATATCTTCATAAAGTGAAAGAATGTGAATGTCTTGCACAAAAGCTTATGAAACAAACTGTTAGTAAACAAGTTTATACTAAGCTTTTACGATGTTTTGCTAAACTAGAAAAATACTTGATTTCTCTTGAACTTGCTTTACAACAATGTCAAGAACAAATGAAAAATGACATAGTTTGCAAAGAAAAAGCATCAAATGTATTTCTAAAAGAACATGAACAATATTTCGAAATACAAGATTTGAAAGCTCAACTGCAAGACAAGAACATTTCCATATGTGAGTTAAAGAAACTCATTGAGAAATGCAAAGGAAAATCTATAGAAACTAAGTTTGATAAAGCATCTGTTATTCGATAACCAAATACTTAAAGGATTCTAAAACTATCAATTTCAGGAAAATCGACTCCCTTTTCAGACTCTTTTGAGAGGAAAAGTTTTTCAAAGACAAAGTTGGTTCCAAAAACTAATGTGTCAGAGGGTTTATTAAAACCAGTCACTACACAGATTTTGCCTCAAACAACAAGGCAAGCTGTAAGAAACACAAATGTGATTAAACTAGGCATGTATGGAATTGACACTAGGACAACACAAACTAGAGCACCACAGTTGCCTCACACTTATAGGAATACTAACCCCTGAATGTCTACCTCTACAGGAGTAATTAACAAAATTAATTTTAGCAGACCATAGCTTATGAGCACTCAAATAAAAGATAAGGTCGTGCTAAACACTAGTCAAGCGAAGTTTAAGAAGACTGAAGTAGAAGACCACCATATGATTTCAAGTATTTCTAATAAAACAAAGTCTCTAACTACGTGTAATGATAGTTTAAAATCTAAAACTTCAAATGTTAATGTTGTTTGTGCTACTTGTGGAAAATAAGTGTTTAATTTGAATCATGATTCTTGTATTTCTAAATTCTTGAATGACGTGAATACCATAACTAAGAAGCCTAAAGTAGTGCCCATTAGTACTAGACAACCCAAAAGTCAAGCGAACAAATCTGTTGCAACACCCTCTAAGAAAATAGTTGCATCAAAATCCTCTACGCGTACCGACACAAAAATAATTAAATTTATATTTAATTATCATAATTTATTTAATAAAAATATTTAATAAATTATTTAATATTTTATTGAAAAATGTTTGTTGAAAACCCAAATATTTAAATTAAAGTTTTATTTTACGAACAAAGCTTGCCCGTGATACCTGATGGCTACACCAATAAATAATAAACATTTAAAGAAATTTTATAAAACATTTATAAAATACTAGTCATGTAAATACTCATATTTTATGGAAAAATCATTTGGAATGCAATGGCGCAAGTTTCGTGTTTTGAATCATCCGTTAAGTGGCTTAAACGAGTCCCGAACCATTAAATAACGAAAATTACACTCTTGGTCCCTGTGGTAATATTTACATCATCACCCCTAGACTATCTTGCACTTGCCACTTTGATTTTAAAACTTTCTACTATAAATACAAGATTGACTTATCAAAAACGACTCGCCAAAATGAGTTATTCATTATGGGGTATATTAGCGTTTATCAGAAAACGACATTCCAGACAACTTTTTAGTTTTACCCGAGACCCGAAAACAAGCAAAATATGACTAAAATACCCTCGCAAAAATTTTAGAAACCACATACAACGCGTACCGACACAAAAATAATTAAATTTATATTTAATTATCATAATTTATTTAATAAAAATATTTAATATTTTATTGAAAAATGTTTGTTGAAAACGCGAATATTTAAATTAAAGTTTTATTTTACGGACAAAGCTTGCCCGTGATACCTGATGGATACACCAATAAATAATAAACATTTAAAGAAATTTTATAAAACATTTATAAAATACTAGTCATGTAAATACTCATATTTAATGGAAAAATCATTTGGAACGCAATGGCGCAAGTTTCGTGTTTTGAATCATCCGTTAAGTGGCTTAAACGAGTCCCGAACCATTAAATAACGAAAATTACACTCTTGGTCCCTCTGGTAATATTTACATCATCACCCCTAGACTATCTTGCACTTGCCACTTTGATTTTAAAACTTTCTACTATAAATACAAGAATATTAGGGTTTTCTTTCATTATTATCAAACCCTAGCCCCCACACCTCCCCTCTTCCTTTTTCCGGCGCCGCTTCCGGCCACCCTCCGGCCTCCACCAGCCGACGCCCATGACATCACCACCTCCATCCCCATCGTCGGCCACCACCTCCCTCGTCACATCTCATCACCTTCATCACCATCACCTCGTCATCATCTCCACCCATCGTCACCATCAACACCACCACCAGCCGCACGTCGCCGCTGCACCACACCACCGACGCCACCCTCACCACCATCTCCTACCATCGCCACCATCAACCTTACGCCACCATCACCACCGCTATCCCCACGATAAGGGTGTGTTTGGTTTGCAACGACCCACAAGGGTGCGTTGGTTCGTTGTACAACCACCCCTAGGGGTGCGTTTGGATCTGGGTTCACCACCATAGGGTGCGTTTGGTTTTTAAAACAACCACGTAGGGTGCGTTTGGGTTAGTAAACAAATCGCCTAATAAATATATTGCAATATTTCATATATATTAAAACCGAATCCAATGGTGGTATTGGTTAAATAAATGTGTTATACATTATTTTCGTTTTTGTGTTTTGAAGCCTTTAGGGTGCATTTGGAACTGCGATTTACAGCAGTAGGGGTGTTTGGATTTGCGTTTAATAGCTTTAGGGACTGTTTGGTTTGGCAGTAAACGCAAACAGGCGTGTTTGGTTTGCTGGATAACACCCAAGGGGTGTGTTTGGTTTGGCAGTTAGGCTGTAAGGGTGCGTTTGGGACATCAGAAATCAAATAAGGGAGCGTTTGGTTTAACCGAAACAACAATAAGGATTCGTTTGGTTTATGCAATTGACTAATAAATATAACATGAGAATTATAAATCATAAATCGAAACTAAAATGGTGGTTAATGGTTAAATAAATATGATATTTATTACTTTGTTTAGTTATAAATATATATAAACATATATTTAAAACACGTAGATATTTTGCAACACGCGGTATGTTGAAAAGTGGAAAAACGTTAGGTTTTATAAATATGGGGAAACGTTATATAACCGGGAAGGTCATGACGAAATTTATATAAAATTTCTATACTTAGTAATGTTTTACTAAAACATTTATTATTTTAAACCCGGTAAAAGAGACTAAGTTATATTTTAAAAATATACTAAAATATAACTATACGATAACCTGACAACGAACGAAAACTATACTTTTACAAGGAGACAACAATTTTAGCTACGATCCGTTAATAAGACAAAAGATTAATTTATAAAATATTATTTTATAAATTCCTAACTAGAAGATAACATCATAATTGTTGTAAAAGCTTTCCAAACATCGTTTGTTTAATTCATAACTTTAAGACGTGAGTTTACTTTTATACAAGAACTTTCTATTGGTTAAATTGGTGATTTACGAACACGTGTCGAAATGTTCTATTCAAATCTTTTTCTCACGTTTCTTATTTAATACTTACAAAGTATTACATACCTCGATTATTTATTTGATTGGTTTTCTTTGTTATATAATTCTCAGTATGAATTATATACTTGACATATTTTTCATATGTAATATATACGGGATATATTACATACATTGCGTTACTTTTGATTTATTTTATTTAACCAACCACCAAACTATTACAACTTGGAAATCTAAATCTTTATCAACGTGTCGCGTTGATGTAACTATCCAATCGGGAAACCCAAATTCATTATCCTAGGCTAGTGGGACTTAGCAGTTAAGTTAACCTGCAACTTCTTGATCGGGCCGCTTCGTCTTCCGTTCGTGTGGTGTATATTAGATGCCTATCTGTCAATCGTTCTTCATCATCAATGTGAGTTTATAGCCCCATCGTTTACAAATTGGTTTAAATATTCATTTACATATCTCGTAATGGGATACAATACTTGTTTTTACTTACGGACGCAACCACTATACTTTACTCTTATGATTTCGGATTAGCTTAAGTTGCATGAACTGTGAATTACTCGGAGGGTAAGCGCGAATGTTATAAAATAGATCTATTTGGGATTGACAATCCCCGTTCAGGTGATTAGCTATCACTGGAGACGAACGTTATACCATGTCGGAACACAACTGGATTGGTATCTACAGGGCCAACAACCACATACATACGAACAATTATTGTGCCTTAAATAAAGTGGCATACATATAAGTCTACGCAGCAGTTTCATGAACTTAGAGTAATCGTAATCACTCATTGGGCAATAGATACTTGAAACATTTCGTGATAGCTATAATTATCATGCATACTTTGAACAATTGCGGTCCAACTTTCATACGTACAATTTTGCGACTATTAGAACGATTGAAATAGTCATATACTCTCTACAAATATTTGATCCAACATTTATATTTACAAAAATCTATGAACTCACCAACTTTATGTTGACCCTTTTAAGCATGTTTTTTCTCAGGTGAATTAGATGCTTGGCTTACTTGATGTGCACTGGAGTCTAAATTTGACAAGATTTCATTCATGGATTTCTACTTACATGCAAATGATCAAATCTCGTTGTATCGCTTTCAAGCTTTTCATTGTGATGCAATTATGGGACAAATCTTATATCAATTTCAAGAAAATCAACGAGATTACTTTTCAAACGACACATTTAGAGGTCGTTCTCTTATATCTTGTGCTGTTGTATTATGAAGTAACACTCCCAGACATATTTTTGCTGCGACACATTTTTGGGGGTGTTACACGTGTGTAGTGGAAAAGGTTGATAGTAATGTCATTCCTGATTCACCGGATATGTGTGATAATGATATTCAGAGTGAACAAAATGCTAAAGATGAGCGTGTTGCGCTTGCTAATTTAATTGCAAATTTAAAACTTGATGTTGATGAAAATAAAAAGATTCAAAAGCAATTAAAGAAAGCAAACACATCACTTGCTCATGAATTGATTGAGTCCAAATCTATTCTTGCGGAAACTAGTAGAACTCTGAGGGAGTCTAATAGTATTCGAAATAGTTGTCTAATTGCACTTCAAAAATAAACAGACTGAGCTTGAGACGTACAAGACCTTAAATGACCGTATAGTTGACTATGACAAACTTGAACATAAGTTAAATGAAACTCAAGGACTATTAGCTCAAAAAGAAATTGACATAAAAGAAGGTTTAAAACTTAAAGCCTATGAAATTTCAGTTGTCAAAGAGAAACACGATGAGTTAGTCAAACAGAGTCTTTTAACAAAGTCACATTACGAAGGTCTTGTCAAAGAGAAAACAAAGGTAATAATGGATTTGAAACTTAAGGAAGAAAAAGACATTGACAAAATGATTTCAATGGAAAAGCAATTAAAGTTTGTGAATGAAATTGTTTACAAAAGGAATCAATCAATGCAAACCATTCATATGTTAGCTCCCAAAGGCCCTGTTAGACCTAGTTTTATGTGAAGTGATGGTCATTAAAACTCCCGAACCTTGTATTAGTCTAGTATATGTTCTCGGGAATTCTATACGCTAATTGGGCCTAGTTACGGGCTTTAAAGCCCATTAGATATCAAGCCCAGCCTTGGAAGCCCACTTAAACCCAAGGCTGGACCAAGTACATTTATTATATAAAGCTCTATCCTCATGTGGAGAGTGTGTTGCTTATTTTTCCTTTCATTAATGGATAGCCATTTCTTTGTGTTATTTCTCTCTCTAAACTCATCTCTCTCTAAACTCCTAGCAAATTCGTGTGTTCTTATGTGTGATTTGATAAGCTAACATGTGGTATCAAGAGCTCATGGTTGACTAGTGTTTGTGGTTTGCTTATTTTATTGAGTTTGTAGCTTATAAGCTTATTTCAAAGCTTATTTTAAGCTTATAAGCTCACGACATCATATGGGATTTAAGTCTCTTGGTTCTTATAATTATACTTTCGTGTTTAGATAGTTCTTAGCATCATTGGTACAAGATTTTGTGGCTTATTTCCTATTGAAAAGTGCTTATTGGAAGCTTTTAGGTTTTGACTTATTTAGGTTTTTGTTGTTTGTGTATTCGTGAAAAAGCTTGTGCTACCTTGGTTTTCTTGTTTTTAGCTTATTCTTCTACGAGTGTATAGCTTATTCAGTTAAGCTATTGCTTATTTTTTTTTTGCTTATTCGAAGATTTCCTTGCTTTTTCTATGTAGCAGTTTGATATTAATAATAGTGGCGGTTTGGATTGCTTGTGTACCTTGGTTTGTATTTTAGCCGATTTAGGACAAAAATAACAAAGTGTACTAGGTTTTTATCTTTTAATCGAATATTGGCAAGCAAACAAAGGCAAGGAAAGAGACTTGTACCTTCTTAAAAGTGACATTCAAGTGGCGGTTTGCCACTAAAGACGTGGTGGTTTGTTTGTTTAATGGTGGCGGTTTGCCAATTTTTTTGTTTGCAGCGGTTTATTTATTTTGTTCTTATAGCGATTTAGGACAGGTGATCTAGCGGTTTGATTACTTCATGGTCCTACTAAACGTTACTCTATCCAATTGAATCTTTGGTAGCAGTTTGATCACTCTTCTTCTGAGCAGCGGTTTGTCAAATGCTGGTAGCGGTTTGATCATTTGAACTGGTAGCGGTTTGATCATTTGAAACATACCAGCGGTTTGATACACATTACATAAGGTAGCGGTTTGATCATTCAGGGCTAACGGTTTGCTATTTGTCACCTAGCAGCGGTTTGCTCAGTCTTTGTAGCGGTTTGAATGTTTAAACAGGCAGCGGTTTGCCAAGATTATTAAACCAGTGGTTTGTTAACTTTGGTAGCGGTTTGCTCACACATTTCTTTGCCAGCGGTTTGACTGAGAATTCTTGGTAGAGATTTGGACAAACTTTATACCTTAACAAACCTCCATGACAAACAAACTAGGACTTAACAAACAATTAACTTTACAACAACAAACAATCATCATCTCACGGTTTCTTCTTGACTTTGTAAAATCCCATAAAGGTTTATACTTTTTCGGTTTTAGTCATAGATTTGTAAAATCCCATGTTATCCCAGGGACTCAATCAATTTTACTTTAATCAAGCAAATCATAATCACTAAAACGATCCTATCTTATCATTTCACATCACTCTTGCAATGTCGACTCAACAAGAAATCTATGCAGCGAGTTATATGTTGGTCAGGCGATTTATACGCTTGGTCAGGTGATTTATACGTTGGTCAGGCGAGTTATACGTTGGTCAGGCGATTTATACAATTGGTCAGGCGATTTATACGTTGGTCAGACAATTTATACAATTGGTCAGGCGATTTATACACTTAGTCAGGCGATTTATACACTTGGTCAGGCGAAATATACACTTGGTCAGGCGATTTATACGCACAGGCGATTTATACGCACAGGTGATTTATATGCACAGGTGATTTATACGCACAAGTGATTTATATGCTTTTGCTTGGCTGAATTATACACTTTTCTTGGGTGATTTAAACACTTCTCTTGGGTTATACAATTCTCATTAGGTGATTTATATGGTTTTTTCTTTGATTTGTAAAATCCCATGAAATATTAACTTACTTTAACGGTTTTATCAAGAATTGTAAAATCCCATTTATACCAAACCACTAATCACTAAAACGATCCTTGCATATCATTTCACATCACTTTTGCAATGTCGAATCAACAAGACATTTATGCAGCCGGTTCCGAAAACCGACCTCCTATGCTTAACAAAGAGAACTATGTTCCATGGTCATCACATCTTCTTCGTTATGCAAAGAGTAGACCAAATGGAAAGTTAATCTACAATTCTATTATAAATGGTCCATATGTCAAACGAATGATTCCTAAACCAGGTGATGTTGCCCGCATAGTTCCTTTTCCTAAAACGTTTCATGAACAAACTGACGATGAACTCACGGAAGCAGAAATTAAGCAAATGGAAGATGATGATCAAGCAATTCAGACCATTCTTCTCGGTCTTCCAGAAGACATCTATGCTGCTGTTGATAGTTGTGAAACTGCTTAGGAAATATGGTTATGCGTTTAGCAAATGATGAAAGGTTCTGACATTGGAATTCAAGAGAAGAAGGCTAAGTTGTTTAATGAATGGGAAAGGTTTACTTCCACTGATAGGGGATAGATTGAGTCTTACTGTCATCGTTTCTCAAAGTTGATGAATGATTTCAAGAGAAACAAACACTTTCCAGAAAAGATTGCCAATAATCTTAAGTTCCTAAACAACTTACAACAAGAATGGAGTTGACATGTTACCAATGTTCATCAAACAAAGGACTTGAATACAGCAGATTACACTCAGTTGTATGATTTCTTGAAGTACAATCAAAAGGAGGTAGATGAACTAAGAGTTGAACAACTTGCAAAAACACATGATCCTTTGCCACTCTCATGGCAATTTCCAACAATCCATTTAATTTTCTAGTGTTTCACCCAGATCTACCGTCATCAAGTACCTTTATACAACAACCACTACCCAACAACAACTATAACCCACAACCATCATTCAACCAGAAGTACATGCAACAACCTATGCCAAATCCCAAAGACATTACAGACCCCACAGCTGCAATGAACATGGCACTTGTTCTAATGGCCAAGGCATTCAAACTAAACTACTCTACACCAACCAACAACAACCAGAGAATTTCATCCAACCCTCAAAATAGGCAGATTGCTCAGCCGAGTATGAATTTAGGTCAAGATAATCAAATGCAGATGGTCGGAGGAAATGGGGGAATCAGTTTAGACAGTATGCTAGGCAGAATGTAGGGAATCAGGTTGTTCAGAATATAATCAGAATCCGGGTGTTCAGAATGTTAGAAATCAAAATAGGGTAATTGTTGTTTCGGGTATAGCTAATCAGAATAGGAATGGTAATGTTATAGCAGCACGGGCTAAGGGTAATGCAAATGGGAATAATGGTAATCAGATAAGGTGTTACAACTACAGAGGATTAGGTCATCTTGCTAGAAACTGCACAATCAGACGAAGGAGAAAGGATGCAGCCTATCTTCAGACTCAGTTACTGATTGCTCAAAGGGAAGAAGCAGGAATCCAACTACAAGCTGAAGAGTTTGATTTGATGGCTACTGCAACGGATCTTGATAAGATTAAGGAAGTCAATGCAAACTGCATTTTGATGGCTAATTTGCAACAAGCATCGACATCGGGCACTCAGAGTGACAAAGCTCTCGTCTATGACTCAGACGGATCAGCTAAGGTACAACTTCATGATCATTGCTATGATGATGAGATATTTAATATGTTTACTCAAGAGGAGTAGTATACTGAGCTACTCGAGCCTATTCCTGAACCACACCAAGTACTATAGAATGATAGTATTGTTACTTCTGTGGTTTCTAGTGTGGAACAAGGTGGGGGAACAGTAGAACAACATCTAACAAATGTTGAGGAAACATATGTTTTATATGACTCAATATATAATAATTTAGCAACTGAAGTTGAGAAAGTCAACTCGGTCAATAGCAAGTTGAGAGAAACTAATGCTAATTTGACCACTGAGCTTGCTAGATATAAAAATCAAGAAAAGTATTTTGAAATTAGTAAAGAAAAATATGACAAACTTGAAAGGTGTTATCAACAATTTGTTTATCAATAGAAATGTCTTACTAAAAAGATAAATGCACTTCACTTAAGTTCATGTAAACAAATAGCGGCTTTGAAGGAGGAAATTTCAAACTTAAATAAACAGCTTTTAAAGGAAAAGTCAACTGTTTCTTCTCTTTAAGAAGAAAAGAAAAGGTTGAAGTCTGATTTCAAAATACGCGCAGATGAGCTTCTTGATAAACAAATTCAACTTGAGAATAAGCCAAAGGAATTAGATAATATTTTGGTCAAAACGGGTCAATCGATTCAAACGATGCACATGCTTTCACCTAAGCCAGACTCGTTTTACCACACCGAACAGAAAATGGCTTTGGGTTATCAAAATCCTTTTTATCTCAGCAAGCTCAACAGAAACAACAGAGTTTGTATAATGGCAAAGTTCTATTAGAAAAGCATGATCCTCCTACCGTGTATGATTCGGAGGAGACACTGGAACTTGCTCAAGAGAGTCGCTTAAAAATGAAACTATTAAACAAAGAAATAAAACCAACAAATTATACAAAGATTAATCATCTTTCGGGGGTTTTTGTTTCTCAAACGGCCAAGTCACATAAAGAGATTTATTTTTCAAATACTTCCAAAACGGCCAATGTTTCTAATTCAATTTCAATACCAAATGAAGAGTTTTCGGATGATACTACACCAAGTGTTGCACGAAAAATTTTAAATGAGATAAAAAGCACCATTGTGACTCTTCAACGTGTTGTCAAACAAAAAATGACTTTAGATATACACAATTGGTCATCTTCTATTCACCAAGAGATTCACAAAATTGTAAAAGATGAAATTTTCCGTATCGTTAACCAAGTTTATGCTAGAGTGCAAAATTTCGAAATACAATTTTTGAAAGAAGCAGCCAATTTTGTTTGAGACTTCTAATATCTTGCAAAAGAAGCTGATGAATCTCTTGCTAAGCACAAGGCATTGGAATGGGAAATTGAGCGTCTCTTGAGAGCAGTTGTCAGTCAGGATATTATGTCTATTGTGCAAAATAATTATGTTGTAGATACAACAAATCTCCCAATTGAGCTTGAACGTACGAAAGAACGTTTTGAAAATTATATCATTAAAAAGGAGAATGAGTATGCTAAACTTTGGAACGATTGGTAAAAAAAATTTGAAGAATGCAAATATGACAAAATTTCGTACGATAAAGCTTATAATGACATGCAACAAATAATCGAACGATTGCAAGCTTAGTTAGGAGATCAAAAGGGTAAAAGTAAGGATACTCCATGTGTATCAGATACCCTTGATCCTTTGCCTTAGAAACTTGAAAATGAGAATGTAGAATTAGAGTTTCAGGTTCGGAATTATGAAAAAGAAAACGCTCATCTTAAGACTGCATACAAGAACCTGTTTGACTCTATCAATGTGACACGGGCTCAAACCAAATTAATAATTGACTCTCTGCAGAACAAATTATATGACACGATTTATGAAAATGCTAGCAAGAGCCCAGTATTATCGATAAGTTTATGAACAAAAGACGACACCAAGGTACGAGTATGAATACTAAATTTGCAAATCAATCAACCCAGAGGAAACCATTTTTGTAATCTTTAAGAAACACGTTTGTTGTAAGACAACCAAATGCATTTCAATCTGAACGTCCAAAGTTTTCAAAAAACGGTTCTGCAAAAAGGTCGATAAGACGAATGATTTGCCAAATCCAGTCACTTCAAACTCGGTACCCACCACCAAAGAATCAAAGGTTGTAGAAAATGATAAAGTGTTGCCCCTGGAATGTTTAGGATTAATCCTTTTAAGAACTATAGGGAAGTAAAGTATGTGCCCAACAAACCTGTTAATGTAAGCGTTAGGACAAATCCGATCACTGATCCACAACCTCATGTCATCACTAAGAAAGTTGTTAATTCTAACTCACATGGTTTCTCTTCTACAGGAGTAGACATCACTACTAAGACCAGAAGGGCACAACCTAGGAGCAATACAAAGAATGATAGGGTCCCTTCTGCGTCTAAGAGTAGTCGCATCAAGAATAAACAAGTCGAAGTAGAAGATCACCCTAGGAATTTACTGCTTTCTAAGAATAAGAAACATATGTCATCTGAATGTAATAACATTAAGCTTGCTATTCGGAATGATAAATCTAAAATTGTTTGTGCTATTTGTAAGCAGTGTTTAATTACTGAAAATCATAATGTTTGTATGCTTAATTATGTGAATGGCATGAATTCTCGTAGTAAGAAACAAAAGGCAAATGCTTTTAATATTTCAAATCAAACAAAACATAAGGCACATATCTAGAAATCAAAGAATGTAGGGTGCAAAGAAAGACTTGCTTCACCTAAGCCTAGTAAACCTAGAATGCGCCTTAGGTGGTCACCCACTGGAAAGATATTTGACATTAAAGGAAAGTTAATCGCATCTAGTGAATCAAATGGTGATAATGCATGTACTCCTAACCCTCATGGAACCTACAATCAAACGGTTTCCAAATTCCACTTTTTCCCTTGGCAGGTTATCTAAATATTTTTTGACCTGGTGCGTCCTACTCGGTATGTTTCCAAGCATATGACCGGGAATCTAAAGCTTCTCATCAACTTTGTCTGGAAGTTATTGGGAACCGTTTGCTTTGGGAATGATCATGTAGCTGCAATTCTGGGTTTCGGTGATCTTCAATAGGGAAATAATTGATCACCAATGTTTTTTTTTCATTGAGGGGCTTGGGGCACAACCTGTACACGTTAGGGTATTATTGAGAAAATAGATTAAGAGGTCGCATATTAGAAGAAACACATGTTTCATTAGAAATCTCGAAGGAGTTATTATTTACAGAAAATGTACAAACAACCTTTACACCATCAATCTCCTGAATGGCCTCTTCATCTCCAATTTGCCTCATGGCTCGGGCTACTTCTACCAAGTCGTGGTTATGGCATCAACATTTATCCCACCTCAACTACAACAAACCGTATTTATAAAATGACCTTGCTAGAAACGATCTTGTCACTGGTTTCTTACAAAGTTCAAATACAATAAAGAAAATCTGTGTCCCTCCTGTGAGCAACGAAAAAGCAAAAGGTGCCATCTCACCCACCCAAACCAGTTTCCAGATTCTTAAGCAGAGGTAAGCACCGTCTTCCAATAAGTTGACTTGTGTGGTCCAATGAGAAAATTAGCTAGCATAAATGGAAAGCTGTATGTTCTGGTGATTGTGGATGACTACTCTTGTTACACTTGGGTACTCTTTCTCCGATCAAAAGATGAAGCACAAGAGGAAATGAAAACCTTTCTTAAGAAAATTACAGTTCTACTACAAGCTCCAGTCATTATTGTATGAACCGACAACGTCATAAAATTTAAGAATCAAGTGCTTCAAGAATACTTTAATAGCGTTGGCATCTCTCACCAAGCATCTTCTGTCCGTACCCCTCAACAAAATAGAGTAGTGGAACGAAGAAACCGTACGCTAGTGGAGGCTGCTAGATCAATGTTGATATTTTTCTCGTGCACCGTAATTCTTATGGGCTGAAGCGATTACTACTGTGTGCTACACTCAGAACCGCTCCATCATTCACCATTGATTTGACAAAACACCATACCAAGGCTTAATTAAGCAGAAACCAGATAACTCCTTTCTTCATTATTTGGGGCACTCCTTGTTATCCACGAATGATCGTGAAGATATGGGAAGCTCGATCAAAAGGTGCATTGGCTTTTTTCATTGGTTATTCTGCTAATTTCTGTGCTTACAGAGTTTACATCGAAGGACAAAGAAAATCATGGAGACAATAAATGTGACATTTGATGAGCTTTTAGCTATGGCTTTTAAACAAAGCAGTTTAAAACCCGGGCCTAAACAAAGCATGACTTCTGACAGATCAGTTCTGGACTGGATCTCACTTATGCTCCCGTCAACAAATAACAACTCGAAGGGAAAAATAAAAAAAAAAAACCAACAGAAGGTGAATTGGATTTACTGTTGAAGCCTATGCATGATGACGATATTGGTAGTCAACCGTCAGCTACTCCAAGAATAGTTCTGGCTGCTCAAGCACCTCAAGTTCTTTAGACTCCAACGGCAACTACGACAACAGCAGACACCACACCGACACCAACAAACTCATCCTCTTAAGCAACAAGTATTCCAAGCACTTCACAAAATGTTGACGTGCTTTTACCCCGAAACACAACTACTACAGTTCAACATTAACCCGCAACAATTGCAGAAATTTCAGAATGATATTTCATATCCTAGACAATTCGGTTATGTAAAATCCTTTTGCTACTCCATCTACAAGTGTTGTTGAATATCATCATACCTTCAGAATATGTGTGGGCGTCCAGTCGAACAGGGACACACGTTTTAATCAACCATACCCTCATGAATATCAATGGACTAAGGATCTAACCTCTGGAACAAGAAGATAGGAGAACCTTCACACGCCATTTCGAAAATAACCAATAAGAACAGATGTGACATGTGCATGTATGCATTAACGTTGAGCAAAATGAACCAAAGATAATGCCCAACGAGGCTAGCCGACCCTGCATGGATTGAATCAATGCAAGAAGAGCATCTTCAGTTCAAAAGGCTTGATGTATGGGTGTTAGTTCCTCCTCCGGATAACATAAAACCTCTTGCTTTGAAATGGTTATTCAAAAACACGCACTGATGAAAGAACACGTCCCATCTAAAACACAGAGACTTCGTCCGTAGTAATGAGTGTACCGAGCCAAGAGGAAGGAATAGATTGCAAAGAATCCTTCACTACGAAGCTAAGAATGGAAGCTTCTCAATATTTTTGGAGGCATATGCTAGACATCAAATCGTTTCACGGTGTGGTTCAAATGACGTGAAAACTGTTATTCTTGCCATGTCGATACATTAAAAGAAGACGTGTAGTGTGTGCAGACCTGAACAGTTTATCGATGCTGATCATCCAGCCATGTCCTACAATTAAAGAGGCACTAATATGCTTAAAGCAACACCAAGGGCAGGGTACATGAATTGTCCAACGTTTCTCCTACAGAATCACCTTCTTCAAAGGCACCATTGATCCAACGTTGTTTATAAGATGCTTCGATGACGACATATTAGTGGTACAGGTCTATGTTGATGATATTATCTTTGGTTTTACACACCCTAGGTATACCCAACTATTTTCCTTACCTCGATCGAAAAGCCGGTTCAAAATGTCGTGAGGTGAGGGGAAATAACTTTTTTCTTGGTTTACAAGTTAACCAATCCCCCTGTGGCACCTTCATAAACCAGTCCAACTACGTGTTAGAAATCCTTAAAAAATATGGAATGGAATCTTGTGATCCCATTGGTACTCCAATAGAGATCAAAGACAAACTTGACCTTGATCAAAATGGGTCTCCAGTCGATGCAACGAAATATGGTAGCATGATTTGTGCCCTAATGTATCTTACGTCTAGTAGACCAGACATTGTACAATGCTACTTGTTTATGTGCTCGGTACCAGGCTAAGCCAACCGAGAAACACCTCAAGGAGGTTAAAAGGATCTTTCGTTATCTCCGAGGAACCGTTAATACGGGTCTCTGGTATACGAAGGATTCCAGCTTTGGACTGACTGGATTTTCAGATGCTGATTATGCGGGATGTAAAGACACCTTCAAGAGTACTTCCGGTGGAGCTCAATTCATAGGTGAAAAGCTGGTTAGCTGGTCCTTAAAGAAACAAGACTGTACGGCGCTGTCAACCGCGGAAGCAGAATATGTATCTCTTCCCGCTTGTTGTGCCTAAGTCCTTTGGATGCGGACACAGTAACAGATTATGGCTTTCACTTCAACAAGATTCTAATCTATTGTGATTCAAAATCAGCCATAGCCATATCCTGCAGCCCGGTCCAACACTCAAGAACGAAACACATCGTTGTCCGCTGCCATTTCATAAAGGAACACGTGGAAAAGGGTACGATTGACTGTATCTTGTCCAAGACGGTTACCAACTGGTTCGACCTCATTCACCAAGAGGCTCTTCCAGTAGATCGATTCAACTATTTGGTTCGTCGTCCTTGGTAAGCGCATTTGGGTAGTTTATCTCCCTCAGAACTTGGATCGTCTTGCAAAAGTACACAATAATACATGTACATATTTTACAGAAAAACAAAAATATAAAAATATAAAACCTATAAAAGCAAAATACAAAATCAAAAAAATTCATAAATACAAAAATAATCTTCTCCGACATGTCTCTCGACAATCGATAACATTTTCGCACCTAGAAATGTTGATTAATATTAACACGGGTGAATAAATGAAGTTCGAGCGAGAGTTTTAAATGCTTTCAAAATATGTCCATTCACTTTTTCTCTGCGACTTCGAAGTAAATGTCACCTTAGGACTCGGACTCCAAAGAAAGGAAAATGCTCATTTACGTTCATTTAATCCCTATCACACAGGGAAGTTCATATCTACTCGTCTTGAGCATGCATATAAACATTTAAAGTTTTGAATGCTCAAGAGAAGCACTAAGGAAATGAGACTTTTAACAAGATACATCTGACATCATTTTTCAGTTGAGCACAAATTTTTCAAGATAATTTCAATATAATAATTGCAAATTTGCAAAATTGTGTGCTCAACACACTCCCACTCTAAGCTTTTCACTCTATTCTAGGACTAGGGATTATCATTAATTAGTTCATCTGCATGCACTCCTGTTCGTCCAATACTAGTTGGCTCAAGCAAATTCAGACGATTACTGTGTTTTAATTCACTAATTGTCAGAAATTGTAACCACATATGAAATTTTAAAGGGGAGAATAGTGATTAAAATGTGATCAATACGGATTAATAATGGATACGATCTTCAATCTATAAGTGTGTTCCCAAACCTCGCATGTGCAAAACACCTTCATAACATGGTGCATATGTATAGGGGGAGCTTTTTGGTAACTTTGGAAATACTCAATGTGTCTTAAATGATTTCTCAGACACGTTGATTGATTTTTTATCAAATGGTTTTATGGATCTTCATGGCAATACCCTAAAGAGACCGACCAATTGAGTTTTTTCTCAAGGAGTTCTAAAGGCTTAAAGGTAATATATTCGTTCATAATCCAGCAAACCAAGGATCTACCCAATGAACACTCCATTAAGAGATAGAAGTCTAGAATTCGCTATTATGACAATGGAAAAGGAGTAAAGTGAGCGAATAAGTGGATAAGCCATACTGAGATGGAGCTAGTACTGCACACAAACCCAAACAAGTCAAGTGCATGAAATACATCGTAAGTACACAGGGGTTGAAGAATAAAAAGAATGTAAGTTATAAAGGGTGAAAAGAAAAGAAGCCCTCCATACAAACCCTAGGCAAAAACCGTTGTCAATACATAATCTATCGTAATCACAAAGATGCATTTATATTAAGACTGACATCATGGACCTAGTGATGCAATGCAACCCTACCCAATCCACTCAGAATCACTCAAAGATTTATGTTTTCATTTCTCCCCGGAGAGATCAACCACGTTTTCTATCGGCTTTCTCATTCCGAGAATCGTTGCGCTATTGAAAAGGGTGAGGCAGTACCGCTCCAGCCTCCGATTACCAAATAACAAATGTGCACTTATAGAGTCTAGAGCCAACGAGATCCTTCAAAAATCTCACTAGGACACAAATTGTAATATACAAAATGTCATACATCATTATACAACATTCGGTATCAAAGAGTCCTATGCATTATCCTTGTGATAATTGCCAGAACATCAGAGTGATACTCTTTAGTATTCACAGTGATGATGGAAATCCTTCTTGAGCCAACATCAAACAAGATCTTGGTAGGTGGCTTGCGAGATTCTATATGAATCAAGCTTGTGTCAACTGGATATCGATTTTGGTCCAGTATATGAATTGACGACCCAATCAGAAAGATAGTAACTATCTGATTCACTCTTACTGTGTTGTTTCCTTTGAGACTCTCCGGTAATGAGAATGGCTAGTGCAGCTGCGAAACCCTGTCAAGGAGATTCTTTTGAATTCTACCTGATCATAGGCATTATTTATACTGATTAGCAGGGAACCGTGGTTATTAAAACTGTATTCGACGAAGTGACAAAGACACTTTCGTCCATGTATGTTTATCACTAACCTATACTTGCAGGTTTCTCGACGGTAGCAGCTTCTAGTCCATGTCGAGTCAAGATTCAAGACCTCATGCTCAATTGACAAAGATGAATATATGATGAAAGCTCAAGCACATATGTTAAAGTCTTCCGCAATCTCTGATGTACAATCTCTCCCTAAAAAGAACATTTTTGACAAGATTGCCGAACAATAACAAAGATATATCTCACAAGTGGATCAAGTACCACTCCTATCGTGACGTGGTACAAGTAATCATGTTAAAGAAAAATGTTGAGGGAGATTGTTAGCAAGCTTTCAAGACCTTGAGCATGAGGGTGGAGACGTAAGATCGCAAGGCGGCATAAAGATTCAAGGATAAAGATTCAGAGATCTCAGTAGTCAAGATAAATTAAGGCCAAAGACCACGATATCAGTATTTTTTCAAAGTATATCAAGTTAAAGATCAAGATCCATGATCACAAGCATGAAAAAGGAACTTTAAAAGAATTCCCAAGACAACAAGGTTCCAAGACTCAAGACATCACAAGAAGTGAAGCCTTATGTGTAATGTCCACCTCTTAGGGTGAGATTGTTAGACCTAGTTTGATGTAAAGTGATGGTCATTAATATTCCCGAACCTTGTATTAGTCTAGTAAATGTTCTTGGGAATTCTATAAGCTAAATGGGCCTAGTTACGGGCTGTAAAGCCTATTAGTTATCAAGCCCGGCCTTCGAAGCCCACTTAAACACAAGGCTAGCCCAAGTACTCTACTATATAAAGCCCTCTCCTTATGTGGAGAGGATGTTGCTCATTTTGTTTTCTCTTAATGTGTAGCCATATTTCTTTTGATTATTTCTCTCTCTAAACTCATATCTCTCTCTCTAGTTCTTCCTTTTAATTTTGTGTGTATGTGATTTGATAATCTATCAACTAATAAATTGCACCAAGAAAGAAGCATGGAATTATTATGAGCAACCTGGTGATGGTATACCTTCTATCCTAGTTAAAATTCCTTTTATTTTAATGTGACAACTTAATATTTTCTATTCTTTTTCCTATGTTTTAATTCATTAATAAACTACTCTTGGGACGACCTCGGATTTATCAACTCTACACTACTCACGATCAGGTTCTCTGCTCGTTAGTGCGTTTGTAAAGGTAGAATGAGTTTTATAAATGAAAAACTTAGTAAAATTATATTCAAAAGAATATACACATCAAGTTTTTGGCGTCGCTATCGGAGAGTAGTTTCAATGACTTAAGACTTAACCATGTTCTAATCATCTTTTCTAAGTAAATGCCACATGATACAAAGAACAAGTTTGACGAATGCAACAACAAAACAACATTGTCGCAAATGAGTCGAACTTAATGACTCAATAAATAAACAAAAGTGCAGATCGGGAGACAACCCGTAATGTTTTGTTTTTCTTTAATTTTTGCATAAATAAAAATAAAATTTGTCTTGGTAAATAAAGTTCATGTCATTTAAGTTTTAATACACACTTTACGCCATAACCGAGGTCGAGGGTTACAACGTAACTACCCCTTTTCAAAATTTAATTACAAACGGTCTAAAGATTATGTTACGGCGTAACTGTTTATATTGTTATGTCGTAAACACTAAAACTGAGATACAAAACTAAATATAAACGGGGAATAACAGTTTCATCATTTACACACACTTGTAAATCTCAGTCGCATCAAACTCTTCCATTCGAAATCTTCCATTTTAATCCGTCATGTCAGGTAATTATCCTCATCTTATAATATATTCAATTCATCTATGATTTACTCATATGATTAAAATGTTGATTAATTCATTGTTAATGTTAATTGATTCTCCCTCTGAATCATACGTGTTATTCTTATAACAATGAATATGTAATAAGGTTAATTACATTAATAGATTCTATTCCTTCATTGCCATAATCAATTAATCCTATATTAACTTGGCATGCACTGTTTTACGCCATAAACGATTGATTGGATTACAGCATTTTGACAGAATTTACAGCATAACGAGGGATAGGGTTACGCCGTAATCTAATTCTAGGAAAAACCATAGATGCAAACTTATACTGTTAATCCGTTTTTAATTAGGGGTTTATATGATTATTCATACACCATTGATTGATGAATAAATTGCGCAAATGGAATTTTGATTACGACGTAACAAGATATAGTGTTACTCCGTAATCCTTTTCTGAAAACATAAATTTTAGGCCATTATAAATAATTGGTGATCCAAAGTCGAGTGTTCGTACAAGAGGACAACTAGCAAATTCATGTTTGTTTGAATATTTTCTAAGTAGTATTGAGCCTACTAACATTGCTGAAGCTTTAAAAGATGCTGATTGGGTTAGTGCAATGCAAGAAGAGGTTGATCAATTTGCAAGATTGAAAGTTTGGAGATTATTTCCTCGACCCGAAGGTAAGACTATCATCCAAACCAAATAGATCTTCAAGAATAAGAAAGATGAGAGCAGTTTGGTTATTCGAAACAAAGCAAGGCTTGTAGCTGTAGGATACTGTCGACAAGAAGGCATTGATTATGATGAGAGGTTTGTTCCAGTTGCTCGAATAGAGGCTATCTGCTTATTTCTTGCATATGTTGCTCATAAGGATTTCACGGTCTTTCAAATGGATGTAAACGCGGCGTTTCTCAATGGAATTCTTAAAGAGGAAGTGTATGTTGGTCAACCTCCAGGTTTTGTCAGCAAACATTATCTAGATCATGTGTATGCTCTCGACAAAGCTCTGTATGGTTTGAAACAAGCACCTCGGGCATGGTACGACATTCTTTCGAAGTTCTTGATCGATAGCGGTTTCCAAAAAGGTTCAATCGACACTACTCTTTTCATTAAAAAGAAGGGTAAACATATAATGCTAATTCAAATATACGTTGATGACATTATATTTGGCTCAACGAATCCAAAATATTGCACGAATTTTTCAGAATTAATGGTAAAACATTTTGAAATGAGTATGATAGGAGAAATAAAATTCTTTCTCGAGCTTCAAGTAAATAAATTTTCAAACGGGATTTTTATAAATCAATCCAAGTACATTCTTGATATTTTGAAACGATCTGGAATGGAAAATTGTGATATGGTTCCCACTCCCATGGTTGAACAAGCTAAACTCAAACTTGATTTAGTTGGAAAACCAGTTGATCATACTGATTATCGTAGTATGATTGGATCGTTGATGTACCTTACTTCGAGTAGGCCAGATATAATGTTTGCAACATGTATGTGTGCTAGATTAAAAGGCAAACCCAAATGAACATCATGTGTTAGCCGTTAAATGGATCTTTCGATATCTCAAATGGACTATTAATGTAGGCCTTTGGTATTCGAAAGATTCCGACTTTGATCTAACGGCCTATTTAGACGCAAACCATGCAGGATGTCACTTAGACTTAAAAAGTACATCTGGCAGTGTTCAATTTTTAGGTTACAAGTTAGTGTGTTGGTCATCAAAGAAGCAGAATTGCGTGTCTATTTCTACAGCAGAATATGAATATGTTGATGTTTCTGGCTGCTGTGCTCAAGTTTTGTGTATGCGTACTCAATTGACTGACTATGACTTCTTCTACGACAAAGTATCGGTTTACTGTGATTCAAAGAGTGCTATTGCAATCTCGTGCAATCCGGTACAACACACTCGAACAAAGCACATTGATGTGAGGTATCATTTTATAAAGGATTATGTTGAAAAAGGAACAATAGAGTTATATTTCGTTGGTACTGAATATCAACTTGCGGATTTATTCACGAAATCTCTGCCTAAAGCTAGATTTATGTTTTTAGTCGAGAAGTTAGGTATGATGAGTCGTGAAACATAAATTCTTTACCACGAAATGTTTTTGTTAATAACTTTTAGAAAAGACAAAAAGATTTTTCTTTTATATAAATTTTTTTAAAAAATACAAAAAGATTTTCTTTTATATAAAATTTAGAAAATTAAAAAAAATATTTTTTTTTTTTATATAATGGCTTTCGTATAATTCAGTACGAAACCCGAGCTTCATATGATGGCTTGTGTACATGTCAGTACATAACC
>BQNB010016364.1:2943-71750 GCA_026074375.1 Tanacetum coccineum
CTTAGTAGATCGAGTTTGTACGTGTCTATAGATCGTGTAGTTTGAATGTGCAATCTTGTGGAATATCGAATAAAATCATCAAAATAGATGATCAGTTTTTCGTTTTACATGTTTGTATATAGAACTCTTTTGTTGACATCCTCAAAAGTAACCCAGAACCTAAAAAAACTCTCAAAACCCACATTACTATTCCTCCCCCCTCCACTCATACCAATGTAACCTCCATTATTGCAGAGCTCAGAACCATTACAGGAGCAGAAAACACTCACAGCCTTATCTTGGACGAGGGTTTCGAAGATTTTACTATCAAATATCTAGGCGGGCTTCAAATCCTCATCCAATTTCCAAATAATGACCTTGCTTCCAAAGCTCTCTCGAACCCCACCTTTTCATCACACTTCTTGTCTCTACAGCCTTGGAATGCCAACTTCAGAACCAATAAACGCCTTACTTGGATTGCTATTTCAGGACTACCCCCGCTAATTTGGTCCGCAAAAGTATTTTCGGATATTGCCGAACAATGGGGCAATGTGGTCATTCCGGAGGAGTGTAACAACAGACAGTTTAATCGTACCTTGGGGAAAGTTTGTATACTCACTGACATGATGGACATCATAAGAGAATCAGTTTTTGTCCCAGTTAACAAGGAACTCATACCCATTCGGGTTTATGAAATTGATGAGGATGTCTCTTTGTTGCTTAATGGTTACCTTATGGATTCATCTTCAGACGAAGAGGACTCTGTTGAGGGTGAATCATGTAACGACGAAGATGATGATGGGGAAGGTAATAATGATGATCTACGAGATGGTAACGAAGAGAATGAGGACGGAAATCAGCATGTTGAAACTCACGACGGTTTTCTGGTGGGTGATGATTTTTCCGGTGGAGAGTCACGTGTGGGCACCGATTCAAACGACTCTGACAATCATCCTAATATGGAAAATGTTTGTGGTCATAACTTATGTGGACTGAAGGCATGTCACCAAATTGAGGAAGGGTCCACTTCATTGTATGGGATTAAACGTTCTCATTTTGTCCCTACCACTACTTTCCCAAATAAAAATCAAAACCTTACTAAGAGAAGAAAAAGATTCACTTCCTTAAGGTTCTTTGATCCGATCAAAAAAAGAGCAAATCAAACAATCCGGCACCCATCCATTCCACCTCTGCTTCTTGTGACAACATCGCGATATCTGATTCTTTATCCAATTTAAAAAGATGTAACATGCGAATTTTGACTAATGATTCATACTCTGAATCGAATGAGGTCTCTAACACTATACATGTTCGCAACCAGATTGGATTTAAGATGAATGGCAAGGAACGAGACATTCAAAGTATCCTTGCTAATGGTGAACATAATGTTTACCAATGAATTTTCTCTCTCTCAACATAAGGGGGATTGGGGAGGATCACAAAAAGTCTTGGATTAAAAGACTTTGTAATGATCAGAATGTGAGTTTTCTCGGATTACAAGAAACAATAACGGGTACGTTTAATAGATTTACCGTTCAATCACTTTGGTATAATACACCCTTTGAATTTGTTTACAATGAGTCTAATGGTAAATCCGGTAGCATTCTCGCGGTATGGGATACTACTCTCTTTAGTTTAAATGATTCATTAAAGGGAGGTGGATATTTTGCGCTTCTTGGAAGATGGCGAAATATTAACACTTCTTGTCTCATAGTTGTAGTGTATGCACCACAAGACCACCGAGATAAAAAGAAACTTTGGAATAATTTGGCTAGCCTGATTGAAAACCACAACAGCTTCTCTGTTCTCCTTGGGGATTTTAATGAAGTAAGATATGAGACGGAACGGTTAGGAACAATTTTTGATAAAAGAAGCGCCTCACTTTTCAATGATTTTATTCACTCTACAGGGCTTTGCGACCTCCCCATGGGAGGAAAACGTTTTACTAGAATGAATAACATTGGTTCGAAGCATAGTAAGATTGACCGCTTCCTCGTTTCCAATCATGTTGTTCATCTTTGGCCGAATACAAACGTCTTAGCTCTTCCGAGAGAATTCTCGGATCACACTCCCATTCTTCTAAAAACTTCTGTTCCAGATTTAGGTCCAACACCTTTTAAGCTGTTTAATACTTGGCTTGAGCATCATGAGTTCCCTGAGCTTGTAAGGTCTTCATGGAACCTTCCAGTTACGGGTCTGCCTACTGTGAATTCATTATCTAATAACGGGCTCTGTTTAGTAGGCTTCAAACTAAAATTACAGAGGCTGAAAAAATCAATTAAGCAGTGGCGTTCAACTTTACAGGATAGTGACACAGTAGCATGCGTGGAACTCAGAAACATAATTGATAGTTTGGATACGAAGGCTGAATCGACTTGTCTCTCGTCAATCGAAGTTGAATCAAGAAATTCTTCTATCAAGCTTCTTGCCAACTTAGAAGATCGTAAAGTTAAGGATCTGAAGCAAAAGGCAAAGCTGCGTTGGGCAACCGAAGGTGATGAAAACTCACACTTTTTTCATGGAATTATCAATAGTAGACGGAATCGATCAAGAATTAATGGGCTGAACATACATGGAGAATGGATCACAGAGCCTTTAGCACTAAAAAGTCATATCTTCAACTCATTCCATGTTAGATTTAAAGAAGATAACCACTCGAGACCCCTTTATTCAAGTAATCTCTTCAAACAACTCTCGTTAGAGGAATCACTTCTCCTTGATAGCCCTTTCACCCCGGATGAAATTAAAGAGGCGGTGTGGAACTGTGGGAGTTCCAAGGCACCGGGGCCCGATGGATTCACTTTCAAATTCTTCAAAAAGCATTGGAATACTCTTGAACAAGATATACTGTCATATGTTAAAGACTTTGAAGCTTCGGGTTCTATCCCACGGGGTTGTAACTCATCATTCATTACTCTTGTTCCTAAGGTTGAAGATCCTTTGGTGATTGGTGACTTTCGTCCAATTAGTTTAATTGGTAGCCAATACAAAATCATTGCAAAAATTCTCGCTAACCGCCTATCTCGTGTGCTACCTTCTGTTGTTGGGGAGGTACAAATGGCGTACATAAAAGGTCGTCAAATCATCGATGGTCCTCTAATGGTAAATGAGATCATTGCTTGGGCTAAGAATCACAAGAAACGTTTCATGTTCCTCAAAGTTGATTTTGAAAAGGCCTTTGATTCCTTAAGTTGGTCTTTTTTATTCTCCATCCTAGAACAAATGGGTTTTAGTTCTAAATGGAGGTCTTGGATTCACGCATGCCTTAATTCGGCTTTTGCTTCAGTTCTTGTTAATGGCTCTCCAATAAAAGAGTTCAAAATTGAAATGGGTCTTTATCAAGGAGATCCCCTTTCCTCTTTCTTATTCATATTATCAGTTGAAGCTCTCAATGTGGCTCTTCTTGAAGCGACACGCAACAACATTTTTAAGGGTATTTAAGTGGGGAAAGACATGGTACATATCTGTTGGATATCCTAGGCCCAGCATCTCACCAAGTTTAACATATAATCCCAACTGAGGTTCCATTCTAAAACCAATTGGTGATAGAAGGAGTAGCCCACCAAACTTATATGTTAACTTTAAGATTATAATTCTACCGATGTGGGATTGGGTTTGCACACCCAACAATCCTCCCCTCAAACCCAAACCACCATTGGTTGTATAGCTGCTCAATTTCCATGTACTTACTTGGGACTTCCGATTGGAGCCTCGATGTCAAGATGTCACCATTGGACGCTATTGGTTGATAGGTTTCATAAACGGCTATCTACATGGAAGTCCAAGTCCTCCTTTCTATTGGTGGACGCCTCACACTTAAAAATCGTCTTGGTAGTTTGGGTGTCTACTACTTTTCCACATATAAGGCTCCTAAAAAGATAATCAACAAGCTTGAAAGTATTAGGAGGAATTTCTTTTGGGGGTGATTCAATGGACGACAACAAGATTCCTTGGATTGCGTGGGAAAAGTTCTTTTGTCCCCTCGAGATCATGGGGGACTTGGTATTGGTGGTCTAAGGACTTGCAACCAAGCTATGCTCGCAAAATGGTGGTGGAGGTTTCGTACCTAGAAACAAGCATTATGGTGTCAGGTTATTCGTTCTATATATGGATCTTCGGGTTGCCTTAATGTTAACGCAACCATAAGATCGAACGTTGGTGTATGGTATCAAATTGTGAAGGTAAAGAACGATTTGCTCAAAGTCAACATAAATCTCCCTTCGATTTTCAAGATTAAACATGGAAATGGCCAATCTACTAGCTTTTGGCATGATATGTGTATGGTGGCTTCGCACTTTAGAAGATTCGTTCCCTAGGCATTATCGTCTTAGACACTAACCCGTAACTATAATGTTTTTGATAGGTACCCACTGATATGGTTATGTGTCTCTAATCATCTGGTGTATCTTTTGGGCCTGAGGGACACATTCTCCTCCTGGGCTTCTTCTTTCATTGGGCCTGGCGCACGAACCTAGAACTCCTCCAGAACTTGAAGAACTTGCCAATTTTTTTTTTTTTCTGTTAAAGTCTCTTATCTCAACTTCACCTACAATTTCAAAAGACATTGGATATGCTCTATAGCAATGACTCAGATGAAGATGCTTTACAGTTAAAAAGGTATGAGTTGCCTACATCACGCTCCATATCCCCTCAACGCCTCTTTCGTTGCAACTGAGGAACCGTATTGTCCCTTTGAAGTTAATATCTAATACTTGGACGTAGTGATGAATGGTTTAGGATGGCAATGCGAGGTAAACTTGATAGTGGAGGGGTGTGGATTTAGATTCTGTAAGATGTCCCTTGTGTGATGATGGAATCGAAACGGAAGATCACATATTTGTTCATTGCAAGGTCGCAAATGAACTATGGTCAGATGTTTTGAAGTGGTGGCGAATTCGGAATGTTTCATTCCCCTTTTTGCAGGACTTAGTCCATTTGGCAGACCATACACCTCTTGGGGAGAAGTTCACTAAATTCTTCGATGTGGTTGTCCAAACGACAATTTGGTCCATATGGCGATACAGGAACACCATTATTTTCTCTGCCAAGAAACCTTCAAAAGATCTTATCTTTAACGATATCAAGATGTATTCTTTCAATTGGATTGTTAGTAGAGGTAGAAAAGTTTCTTTAAATAGGATAATGTGGTTTGATCACCCTTGTAACGCTTTATCCCCCTTTTGTACCGTTATCTAGCTCCTTGCTAGTTTCTAATTCAATCGCCGTTAAAAAAAAACATGTGAATTAGTTTTCTTCTCCAATAGTACTTAAAGCAATCTTTCTAGAATGGTTGAGTGAATTCACTTTTGAAAGACAATGTTGTTGATGTAGGTAAGTTACATAAACTGGCTTACGCTTGAATGCGGTGCTTAATATTTGAAATATCTCTCTGAAGCTATTGTTTTCTCATAATAGGTTGCAGACTCACGGTTATGCTACCTTGTGCATCAAGCCAAGATATCAAGCAACACTTCAAGGTTGGTTTGTTTCACCTCATGGATAAATAAAAAAGTGACGAGTCATGTTTCAGGTTGGATGGGTACGAACATGCCTCGCGACTTTGTAACCGGAATTCGAGTAACTAGACTGTTATGATTTATTTGTAGAAACTGTACATGAAAGAGATGATTTGTATTTATTTTGGTATATAAATTAAGTCATTATATGTTTACTATATGTATCGGTTGTTAACGTAAACTCACTTGATTTTTTGAATGCATTTTCTTTCATTTAACTTTGATATTTACTTATTACTGCCCGTGTTGAACACGGGTTATGAGCTAGTTAATGGAATAGATATCCTAACTTGAGAAAAGACAAATAATTTTGGCAAAAAATAGTGTTATTTTTAGAAGCGTTGTAGTGTCTATGAGTCAATACCAATAGTATAATCAATAATATTTGATCTACGTATTTGTCCCGACATGTTTTTTTTTGAACGGCAAGTTAATAGTTAGTGATTCGTGCCCACAATGACATCTAATTGGGCAGTATGCAAGCCTTGAACCTTTCGCCTTAAGGGATAAACCCAACTCATGCTTATATTTATTTCCGCCCCTGAAGGTCCATGGTGAAACTCAACTTGAGTCCTCTCCAATGATACCTCCCCAAGGTTACCTTTGATGGCCAACTGAGCTAACCTAGTTGGTTCCCGACATGTTGTGTTAGAATGAACATTTGATTTGTTGATAAGTTTGAAGCTTTATGAAATGAAATTGAAGATTAAAATGAGATTTACGTAATGTGTAAAAGCAAAAGATGTATACATGAAATCCAGATTGGACCTAGGCATATTATTTGTTTTTTAGAAACAAACCACAACTACCATTGTGGTTGAATGGTAGATGAAATTGTTGCAGGTGCCTAGACCCTTGTTCGAATCCCGCAAATTTGGCATGTATGTTGCATACGAGACGTTGATATATCCTTTTATATACAATGTAAGATTGTTTAGGCTAAGAAGAGGATTAAGGTTTGGTTTCCAATACCATGTTAGATATTGAATAAACCCTGTTTGCTATGATTTATTGTTTACCATAATTTATAATCGTAAAACCCTAATACACTAAACTCACAAACCAGGCTTAGCCTATTATCCAATAATAAAGGTTAGGCTGAATTGTAGATTCATCAACTCATTTCGTGGTCATGTATATGAAAATTTGAGATTGGTGATCTCGATCATTTTTAATTCGTTTTGATTCCCTGAGTTTTTTTTTCCTTGGTCGTGTACTGCACCATTGAGCTTCACCATAGGTTTTATGCTTAAGGTATTGTCATTGTGTTTATTATCAAGAATGTTTTAAGAAATTTCTCATGAAATGAGTATAGTGCCGTGGTAAATACAAAGTCAACATATTAAAGTCAACTTTATATAAATTAGAACTAAACTAACACCGAATGCTATCTCATTTGATATATTTGCCATTGTTTTATAAATCAATTCTTATTACATTATGCAACTTGCTATCGACTTTAGTCTTCCATATAAGCTTTTTACCAATCTTTTGGTTTGATTACAACTTCATTCCAAATATTCTAACTTTGACCTGATTGATTGTGCAAATTTAACAAGTGTATCGATAAAGGCAACATTAGAGTAATCTTTTGCCATTCTATGTGGATTGTGTTCCTAAGGAACTAACTGGAGTAGAAACCGTCGACTCTTGCAAACAAGATCCTCTAACCATATTGTCATTATATCAGGTGAAATGTTTCATACAAATGCACGTGGGTTATTCAATTTAGACTTCCAAACTATGTAAAATAAAATTGTCTCAAAATGCCTATTCAAATAAAGCAAATTATACGGGTAGCATTCACTAGGACATAAAACATTCATGTCTAAACCCGTACATGCACGGGTCTTGTAAGCTAAAAGGCATAAATAAGCAAAGAAGGTTGCAACAAAATATTCATATTTAATCCCTGGCTCCAAGTGACTTTGCATTCAAAGTGCAAATGTTATACTTGATGTCCACTTTGAAGATACCATTTGCAATGCGAATCAAAGGACCGCCGAGAACCACGGTAAAATATAATCCCCTGAAATCTAAATACAGTTAAACGTGCTTCATTAACGAGGGTTCTCTGTATGTGGTACAGCAAAATAGTGATCTCGTCAAGAGAACATCATCATCTTTAAAACCAGAACCATCAATAGATCCAAATAATGAAGCCTTGTATAGACTCCGTAAAAACTGATACAAAGTTTACAAAAACCGCTTATGCATCCTGCAATGAGGATTTCTACACACAAAAGGTATAAACTGGTTATAAAATGAGTAATTGTTACAAACTTAGTTATTTTATACTACTGTAATAGTTCTGCTCGAGTGATTTAAACTAGTTCTTTTTGTAACAATCCATTCAATGCTTTATATGACAAGGTCATATATAAATTGTGTATAAGCTAATAACGATCTATTGCATTTTGATAACACCAACAAGCTAATAAGCTCCACAAATAAGCTTTACCTAACACCGTTACACCCCACAATACTAAACCCAACCTTACAAAAAAAATCCACATTTTATCCATCATTTCCCATAGAAGTAAAACATACCAAACTAATTTAAAATAATAAATATCATCAAAGCTGATTGTGCTTTAAAAATACTTGTGTTTGGATTTGCTTTTAGAATACTTGTGGGAGACAGCTTATTTTGCTACTAGTACTAAAATAACATCAAAGCTGATTTTGCTTAATAATAAGTAGAAGACAAAAAAGAATCCGAAAGCCACTATACTTTAATAGATTTTGAAAGAAAAAAAAGTTTGAAATAATCATTGTCAAGGTCACTTGATACTTGCACTGGAGTGTGCTTTGTTACCTCATCTATTAGGGCTATGTTAATGGCTTCCTCTAGAGTTTGAGGTTTAGAGGCAGTAACATTCCCTTCAATACATCGAGACAATCCCCCGATGAAAACTTCTATCATTTTCTCAAAATCTGGCACCATAGTGGGACACAAGGTTGCCAATTCATGGAATCTTCTCACATATGTCTTGAGATCATTCCCCTTCACCGTCAGATGGTAAAATTGGTCTTCTATCTTTTGGACTTTAGTTTGGGGACAATACTTCTTTATCAAAAGCTTCATGAATTCAACCCAGGTAATCTTGTAAGCTTCTTCTATCCCAATAGGTTGGGCAAAATAATTTCACCAAGATAGAGCTTCTTCAGTTAAAGTACCGGTAGCAAACTTCACCTTGTAGTCTTCGGTACAGTTGCTACGGGAAAACACTGATTCAATTCTTTCAAACCAGCGGATAAGACCAATAGCGCCTTCCGTACCTTTGAAGTTGATAGGTTGGCAGCTCATGAACTCTTTGTTGCTACATTGTCTTGCCACAGGAGCTTCTCTTGGTCTGGTGGTATTATGAGTATTTGCCATGTTAGCGGCTTGTGCTTCTAAAGCTGCGATAATACTGTCAGCAACTAGTTTCATGATGGCAGTCTGAGTCATGGCTGGTGCTTCATGACATTCTTTTGGGAGGCATTCTATCAACATAAGATAACACGTAATAAAAATAATATCACAAGTCTTAAAATGATTAATGTTTAAAAATAAACATTGTCACAATAGTGATATCGAAATCATAGATAATTCATATCAAATAAGTATCTATGATTTATTTAGAAATCATGGTATGATTCATAACGATGGAGACGAAGATGATGATATAAGAGAAGTTGTTTTAGGATGGATATATCGGTATTATGAAACAACAGGGTATAATGGGATTGCCATTGTATTATATCATGAACAATTGTCTTTGTACTATACATAGTCAAAATTTGACAAGTGTTGTTATTTATACCACACATCCTGTGGCTAGGTTAAAAGCTATAACTAGTATCTAATCTAGTAGTTCGATGGTCCTTTCTGGCTGTTCTTGAGTTCATAGATTGCATTCAGAAGACTTTCCTTGTCTGCTTGGTGACGAACTTGGATTTCTTCGATGATTTGTTCTAGATTAGCAATCTTGAAGCGAGCCAAAGCAATCTTGTTGTTATTTCCCATTTGCTTTCTTTGAAGTTTAGCAATTCGAGCATGAGCCTTTTGGAGTTCAGCTTCTAGATCGTCAAAATCTTGTTGTATAATCACTCGACCTTTTCCGAGACCTTCTATTTTGTCTTCTATGTGCTCAATGCGGTCGAGAGAGAGAGTTCATCCAGGTGATTTAGGATTTCCTCAATTTGCTCCTCGTGACGTTCCAGACTTGTCTTACGAGAGCTTTCTCCCATCTCAAATTCTTGAGGTAGGGCAAAAGTAGAGGATAATGTTTGGTTATGGATTTGTTTCTTAGGTGACAATAATTCGTTAGGAAGAAAGAATTCTTGAGAATTAAACATTGAAGATAGCATTGTAGATGGAGGTACAATAGTTGGTGGTGGAATAGGTGATTCTTTAACATAGTATGATGCATGACCTTCATATAGGGGTCATCATGAAAAAGTGAAAGAGTTGGTGAAACTATTGGAACTACACCAAATGAGTTATTTGAAGAGCTAGAATAAGTTTTTCCTGGTGAAGCTGGGACATAGTCTGGGGAAGCCAGGATATAGTCCGGAAAGTTAGAGGAAAAAGCATCCTCAATATCGGAAGTAGGATGGTTGGGAGAAGACATCACTCTGTTAACAACCCAGTAGTAAATAACATAAGTTATTTATATAATAGTATAATAGTTATGTATCTTTACATACTATTCGGGATATGTGGTGGCACAGAGGACTTTCTTGGATGAAAAAAGAAAAGTAGTTATAGTTAAGGTTTTAACCTTGTTTTCTATAACCGTGGCTCTTGATACCAATCTATAACACCCTCATTTTTGACATATAGCAGCGGAAGCTAATCTGGGGTATTATTTCATAGTACAACAGTCATAATCATAGAAAATGACTCAAAAGAGACGTTTTTAAAAGATAAGTTATCATTCATTATTTCATCATAGTTTTTACAAATAGAGGTCCCAAAATCTACATGAAAACATAAAGTTTGAATGATAACAGTTTAGCCATCTTCAAGTCCATGCCACTCAGTGCCATAAGATGTTTAGTTACCTGAGATAAACATGCTAAAAAGGTCAACATAATGGTTGAGTGAAATTCATAGGTTTATAATAAATAGTGTGAATACAAGTCATCATAAGAGTGGGTTACGTTGTTATACACCCATAAGTGTAATAATTGCAATGAGTACAATTATTACGGAAAACAGTATTATTGCGTCTAAGCTCATGGCACCAAGGCCTTGAGGAAAGGACTTAGGCAATAATATATCAGAATAACAGTTGGAAAAACATTTTATGGTTTACGCATGTATCCCCCTCACGGGTTTATGAAATATTAAAGAGATTTAAAAGTGAGGCTATGAACTCATCTTAATAGTATAGGGAAATCTGATTGATGACAAAAGTATGTCAAGTGAAACTAATGGCTTCCTCACGTACTCAAGTCTTAGTGTGATAGTTTATGTTTCAAAACTTCATAAAGTTTAACGTATATCTTTGATTTATTAAATTATAGAAATATTGTATCGCTGTTCGGGCTATCATAATCCAGAGGCCATGTAGTATCGTTTGAGGAGCCAGGGCACTTTAAATCATAAACCCAGAAAACTCGTCATAACGAAAACTCAAATGAAACCCTTCATATGATTATGGTTTAGGGTTTAGGGTTTTAGATTAGGGTTTTAGATGACTTACGGTTTAAGTTTAGGGTTGAGGAGTCATGCATTAAGTGTTTGTACCTTGTGTTAAAGTGGTGGTAAGAAACCAAAGTGATTTAGGAGGTAAAATGACCTAGTTTGACTTTCTTGTATTATTCACTTGTACATTGAGCTTTAGAAAGTTGTAACTTGATTTAGGAGGGAAAAGATATTCAAATGTTGTGCTATGATACTTGTACACATGCTTTAAAGGCTTGTATATTCATTTTATATGTATGCATTACATATAATTAGGGTTTTGATATAAACGTTAACGTTTAATGCTTGTTTTGATATAACGTTTTGAAAAGTACGTTAAATGGATAATGTACTTGGTAAAATGATATTAAGATATAAACTTGACATAATAAGATGTTACATGATATAAACATAGATATAGATGGCATTGATAGAGGTTGCGCGAGCTCGTTTCCTTTAGAGATGCAAGTTACGTTGCATAATGAGATAAAGCAAAAAAAATTCCCTGTAGAAAGGTGGTATATATATAATAGATGGATATAGTGCATCTAATTTAATAGATGAATATTTACATTGATGAAATTTGCGGGTTGTTATATAGGTCTCCTTTTTGTTAGTATTTAACAAGAACACTACGTGTACATATGTCCTGTCCGTGCGAAACAACTTTGTAAATTTATTGTTATGTGTTTTTTGCAGAAAAAATATCTCCATCGGACAAACTTGATTTTAATCTTACTTCTATTACCGCTGGTGCAGTTCGAGGAAGTTTAGGAAACATAATACATCCTAATAACAGTTCGAAAAGTAAGTTTCCTACTACTATTAAATAATAAACTCTATTAAACTACTTCTTATTTGCATGCATAAAGATTGTTATACCTATTAACAATATACTAATGTTACTGTTTGTATTAGGGACAAGAACACCTACGCAATTATCATCGTTATCAAAACAAACAGCTGCTTTAGTTGGTTCTGATTGTGGTAACATAAATTTAACACCTCGACCTAAAGCACGCCCACGAATTACCGACTTTTCAACACCCGCTGATGCAGTAGTCGGAACTGTTATAAATCGAATACCTACCAACAGCAACAATTCTAAAAGTAATGTTCATATTTATTTCTAGACTAATTGTATCACTACTTTAGATTTTCGTGCACTAACAATTAATTTATGGTTTCTATTAGGGACAAGAACACCTACGCAAGTATCGCCCTTATCAAAAGGAAATGATATATTTGTTTCTGAGAGTACTCGCATAAAGTCAACCCCTCTGCCTAGAGGACGTCTACGCCTGACTGATCTTTCAACATGTAAGACTATGTTTTATTAAATATGCTATGTTTATTGATCTAAACATATATGCTTGATTGCATAATAAAAAATCATGTTTAAATTTATAGGTACTCAATTTCAAAATGTTACGCCTGTTGGTTCACTTACCTTTAAATCAACAATAGACAATGGTACAGTAACTGATAAGCAAACCTTTAACAAGACAGCAGCAAAAGGTAGAGACATTATTATTTTAATCCCATGCGCATACACTACACGTATACAAATTGATATACGTATAATACTTAGTACTTACATTATTTAACGTAATTGCAGGCAAATCTATAAGGCAGAAACATGAATCACAGTTTATCAGCCAAACACCCGTCACTTTTGATTTAGGTGCATTGACGACATTATTAATTGCACATCTATTATTGTATTTCTATATAAGATTTTAATGTATCATTACCTTTTGCCATATAACCTTTAAACACTATAATAACAAATTTCTAAATCTTTGTAACAGAATCACCTTCCACTGAACAAGTCAGATTATCAAGTCATCAATCTTCATTGCTTACATCAGACCGTCGACAGGAACTTAAAGGCAAAATGGCTACGAGGCAATTCAGTTGTTCAGGTTAGCGTCTACTTTAATAACATGCTTACCAATGAATGAGGCGATCCGGGTTATGATTTAATACAAATGGGTCACACACGTCAGTTTTGTGTGTAGGTTTATAATAACTCAAGCAACACATGTTAGTATACACTAAAGAGGTGGTCATCTTATACCTATTATTAGGACTGGTTGATTTCAGATGAATTGATCTAAAATGATTCAGTGTGTGCATCATAAAATTTGCTAAATTTCTTAAAGTCATCCAGTTTCCTTTATAATGGATACATTTTAGTTTAATGTTAGTCTCATCCACAGTAAAATGCATTTGGTCTTTATAAACCAAATGATTAGATTATGACTGATAGTGTTTGTAGTGACCGAACCAGGGCCATTTGTGAACCTTTTAACTACCAACATGCCAGTTTTACCCGTTTGACACTGTGAAGGTTTCACATGGTGGACATCTACTCACATATGTTTTTTTGGACAATTTTTGTAACAAAATACTCTTCCACTGAAAAGTCGTTTATCAAAGAGCATCGATCTTCGATTGCTTACATCAGACCGACGACATGAACTCAAAAGGCAAAATTGGCTTAGAGACAATCTGCAGGCGTATTAACTTACAGAATCTGTCCATACAATAGGATAAAAAGGAAAAAAAACATACAATTTGTTGATAGATTTCCGCCAGGTAAATATTAACCATATGATACTGCTAATTTTATTACAATGTTTAAATTAGATGTTTTTAGTAAATCGTAACTCATATATCAATGTCAATTATCGGATTACATTGACCATAGAGATCCTACTTTTGAATGCTCATTTTGTGGTGCATTGCTATGGTACGCAGAGAGTATGCGAGGAGCAACCAATAAATGTTCCAACTCATACTCATTGTGTTGTGGTAGAGGTAAGGTTACCCTGACGAATGAAGTACTCAAACCACCTCCATTGTTGAAAGAACTTATTACCAATAAACACCCTAAGAGCGAGTCCTTTATAGATAATATTAGGCGGTATACATCTAGTTTGCATTCACTTCTATGGGTGGTAAACAAGACACGTCGGTTAATGTGGGACAAGGTCCATACTGCTACCGACTACATGGTGAGAATTACCATTTAGCAGGACCTTTGTTGCCTGCAGATGGCAAACCTGCAAAGTTTGCCCACTGTATATATTTGATACCGAGAATGAGATTCAAAACAAAATAGGAGCAGTAAGTTATTTTACAAATCCTAACGTATTTATTTTTATGCTTTTTTTAACTATCCTTATATTCGTACTTAATTTGTTTAAGTATTTGTATAGTAATGGAGAATCTTCATCTCTCTGAGAACAAAGATTGGGACAATCCAGCTTATATAGATATTCGGTCTTGCTTGATGAAATTAATCCGTTGGTTCAAGACTTTCGCATAGCCGGTGAAACGTATAAGGTCTTCATATGATGAAAAAAAATCAGTTTTAGGCTTATTGGGACAAGGCAGCGAGATGGAAGACAATATAATCTACCAACGGCATCTGAAGTGGCTGCTTTAATTGTTGGAGATTTTGACTCCACGGAACACAAGAGGGATATAATTCTTCACTGTCAAGATGGCGATTTTAATCGCGTTTTAGTCGTGACACCATCATGATAGAGAATATTCTAGACAATGGGTTGGGTCATGTACTCTGACGCCGTCGTGAGATCTAGTGACACCGTCTTGGTCTTTGTTGTGACGGCGTCACGTTGTATTGGTGATGCCGTCTCTAGTCACTGTAGAGAAATTCTTGATTGATGTTGGTGTAGGTCCGTAGTATTGTTCGATTCTTCTCTAAATGAGCCCAAGTCAAGTGTAATTCATCCAAATGCCTTCCAAATGAGAAATACCTGAAAAGGAACGATTAAGTACCTATTTTGGGCATAAATGCACGATTTTGGGGGTTAAATGACCCCGAAAAAGTATATAAAATGACACCTCATCAATAACTATCGTTCAGATATATTTTGAATTCAAATTTTACTGGAAGTCCACGTTACATGATGCAAAACTATTTAGACGCCATGACCCTTTGCAAATTTTATGGTTACCCTGACTTATTCATAACCTTCACATGTAACCCTAATTGGCCTTAGATTACACGATTTATGGAAAAAAGAGGTTTTAAATATGAGGACCGTCCTGATGTGATATCACGAGTGTTTAAAATTAAGCTTGACTGTCTCATGAAGGAGTTAAAGGACGGGCATATATTTGGACGTGTCAAAGGGGGTAATAAACTTATACATTTTATCCCTCTTCAACTATTTTTGCTCACTACAATAATGTCTTATTTTTGTTGTTAATCTGATCATATTTTTTTTTCTAACAGTTGTTTACACCATTGAGTTTCAAAAAAGAGGGCTTCCGCATTGTCACATATTACTATGGCTTGAAACTGAAGATAAGATAACAACAACAGGAAAAATAGACGAGTATATATCAGCTGAAATTCCAAATAAGGACGAGGATCCTGAATTGTATCAGCTTGTCACAGATCACATGATGCATGGTCCATGCGGTGCTGACAATCCAAGCTGTCCTTGCACGATTGAGTACAAATGTACCAAGAAGTTTCCTAGACAGTTTAACGAGACAACTGTGATTGATGATAGTGGTTATGCTCTTTATAAAAGAAGAAATGATGGCAATATTATCAAGAAGAGCGGGACAGATTTACACAAAGGTTATGTGGTGTCGTACAACCCAGGATTGCTAAGATGATACCAGGCTTATATAAACGTAGAATGGTGCAACCAGGTTGGTTCTATCAAATATTTATTTAAGTATATAAACAAGGGACCTGACAGGGTTAGTGCAACTGTAGATGGCAAAGAGGTCGATAAGATTAAGGATTTCTTAAATTGTAGATATCTGTCATCATGTGAAGCGGCTTGCCGTATTTATGGATTTGAAATTCATTATAGGACTCCATCTGTTGAACGGTTACCGTTACATCTAAAGGATGAACAGCAGGTCATATTTGATGCCCCCAAAAGCATTGATTATGCTGTTGACAAGTCATCTGTTAATGAAACAAAATTCGAAAGTTGGATGGAACTAAATCAGACAGATACTTTTGCGCGTACTCTGCTCTATGTTGAGATACCTAAATTTTATGTATGGAATCAGAAACAGAGAATTTAGACACGGAGAAAGCAAGGTAAAAGTTTAGGACGTATACATCATGTTCCTCCATCTTGGGGTAAACTTTATTACTTACGCGCTATACTAAACAAAGTAAGAGGACCGATGGAATGGGACGACCTGAAGAATGTTGATGATGTACTATATCCCACATACCGAGACGCTTGCTATGCTCGAGGACTTTTGCAGGATGACAAGGAGTACATTGATGGAATTCTTGAAGCAAGTTTATGGGGAATGGCGACTATTTGTGCTCTATATTTGTCATGCTAATCATGACAGATAGTATGTCCTGGCCAAAGATTATGTGGGAAAAAACATGGCTAAAATTAGCTGAAGACGTGTTAAATGTTGAACGTATAAAACAGGGTATCCTAGGTTTTGTTAACAAAATTTTTTTATCCAGATTCATGCAAGTTTGCTTAATACTTTAAACTTTAATATAAATTTACATGTCAAATTTGCATACGTGCCCATTTTACCATTTTTCTAAAATTTTGCGATTGTATTTTATTGTAGACCTGGAACTTTTAGACATCCAAAGGAAGAACATTTGTCTGTCATATATTGAGTGCATGCTAGGTTCTAACAATAGGAGTTTAAAAGACATACATAACATGCCTTATCGTGATCAAGAGTACACGATGGATGGATATAACAGATTGATATATGATGAGACATCGTACAACAAAGATCAATTACGAGAACAACATGTTAAACTGTATGGAAGCTTGACAACAGAACAAAAAGGTATTTACTCCACTGGCATGGATGCCGTTGACAATAATAAAGGTGGAATGTTCTTTGTTTATGGTTACGATGGTACCGGAAAGACGTATCTTTATAAGACAATGTCAGCTGTGTTGCGTTTTAAAGGCGATATAGTATTAAATGTTGTCTCAGGCAGCATTGCAGCATTGTTGTTAATAGGTGGAAGGACAACACATTCACGTTTCGCTATCCCAATCAATGTAGTGGAAGATTCAATGTGCCACATAGCGGCGGATAGCGACATTGCTGATCTAATACGTAAAGAGAATCTCATTATATGGGACGAGGCACCCATGATAAACAGGCATTGTTATGAGGCTTTTGATAGGGCTCTGCGAGATATTTGCAGGACAGACCCGTCTGTGGCTTCCGACAAGGTTTTTGGAGGAAAGGTTGTTTTGTTTGGTGGCGATTTTAGACAAATAATTCCAGTCATTACTAATGGCGGTAGACAGGACGTAGTGAATGCCACCATTAATTCTTCTTATCCACTACAAGAAAAAGTAGAACAGGTGACGATAGTTTCCCGGGCGACAATTGTCGCCCGAGAAACCCCGCTAAACGACAAAAATTCGTCCTACGTGGCACAAATCTTGATAGTATTTTTAGTCAAAGTTTGGCCAAACTTTCCCGGGCGACATGTCGCCCGGGAATCCTTCGTAAAAGTTTGACCAAAAAAGTCATCGAAAAGTTGAGCGGTAAATTTCCCGCTCAACTTTCTCGGGCGACATGTCGCCCGGGAAAGGGATACAAAAATACTTTGGACTCGTTTAAGTGGACAATTAGTGTTAATTAGCTGGATCGGTGATGTGGCCAAATGTTTCCCGGGCGACATGTAGCCCGGGAAACCTTCGTTAAAATTTGACAAAAAATTAACGAAAAGCTGAGCAGCAAATTTTCCCGCTCAGCTTTCCCGGGCGACATGTCGCCCGGGATAGTGGCATAACCTTATTTTGGGCTTTTTAATTATAATGATATACAAATAAATAATATATTTAAGTTGTTTGATATTTATAAAACTATATAAATCGAATATATTAATTATTTACTTTATACTTATAATTTTTGATAAAATATAAATATATAAAAAAACACTTCGTTTATTTGTTTCGTCGGCCATATGGATAACCTTCTATAGTTGAAACCATGGATTATACCGTATAACTTTTTCAAAGATGCACATTCTGTCATTAACACAAAATAACAAACATTGATTTAGTTTAAATATTATGCTACCTACTTGTAGTATCAGACCTTAAAATATTCGACACATCCGTTGACACGTCTAAGTACAACCCATCGATCTGACTCATCCGTTGAACGTCTAATGTACAACGATACCATAAAGACTCATCCGTTGAACGCCTAATGTATAACGATACCCATATCGACTCATCCGGAACATCTATTGTATAACCTTAGTATCTGACTCATCCGTTGACCGTTAAGTGCAACCATAGGGCATCTCGATCATCCGTTGAGTCTAATGTACAGTCCGATGCATTATCGACTCATACGTTGAACGCCTTAATGTACACGAATAACCATACGACTCATCCGTTGAACGTTTAATATACAACGATACCATCTCGACCCATCCATTGAACGTCTAATGTACAACGATACCATCTCGACTCATCCGTTGAACGCCTAATGTACAACGATACCATATCGACTCATCCGTTGAACGTCTAATGTACAACGATACCATATCGACTCATCCGTTGAACGTCCTAATTGTACAACCATAGCAGCTGACTCAATCGTTGAAAGTTAATGTACAACGATACATATCGATCTCATGTTGAAGTCTAATGTAACACGATATCATATCGACTCATCGTTGACGTCTACATGTACACATTGCATCTCGACGTCATCCGTTGAACGTCTAATGTTTCAAGGATACCATATCGATTCATAGTTGAACGCCTACATGTACAACGATTCATCTTCGACTCATCGCGTTGATCGTTCTAATTGTACAAATCATAACTCTCGATCATCCGTTTGTACCTCTATTGTACAACGATACCGTATCGATATCCGTTGAACGCCTAATGTATAAACGATACCATATCGACTTCATCCGTTGAACGTCAATACGTATAACATGCATCTCGACTTATCCGTTGAACGTCTAATGTATAACCATTGGCATATCAACTCACCCGTTGATGCCTAATTGTTATACATAGCCTATCATCAATCCGTGAACGCCTAATGTATTAACTATAGCATCTCGGATCATTCGTTGAAGTTCCTAATGTATAATCATAGCATTCGACTATCCGTTGAACGTGTTGTATAACCCATACAATATTGACTCATCGTTGACGCTACTGTATTAACTCATAGCATATTGGACCTAATCCGTTGAACGCCTAATGTATAACCATTGCATCTGACTCATCCGTTGAAGTCTCTGTACACCGATACCTATAGCTCATTGTTGAAACGCACTAATGTTCTACGTACCATCTCGACTCATCCGTTGAACGTCTAATGTACAACGATACCATCTCGACTCATCGTTGAACGTCTATGTACACCCGATACCATATCGACCTCATCCGGTGAACGTTATGTAACAAACCATTAGCCTTCCTTTGACTCATCCGTTGAACGTCTAATGTAAAACGATGCATATCGATCATCGTTGAACGCCTAATGTACATCGATTCCATAATCCGACTCATCGTTGAACGTGTAATTGTATAAACATAGCCATAGCGACTCATCCGTTGAAAGCCTAATGTATAACCATAGCATATCGAATCATAGTTGAACGCCTATATGTTAACAATAGCATTCGATCATCGTGAACTTCTATCTATCAACGATACCATATTAGACTATCAGTTGAACCGATAATGTATAACGTACCTTATCGATCCATCGTTGAACGTGTAATGTATAAATGGCATATCGATCATCGTTGAACGCATAAATGTATAACCATAGCATATCAACTCACCGTGAACGCCTAATGTATAACATAGAATCATGTTGAACGCCTTAATGTATAACAATCGCAGCCGACCTCATCCATTGAGTCTGATGTACATACGATCACATATCGACTCATCCGTTGAACGTGTAATGTATAACCATAGCATATCGACTCATCCGTTGAACGCCTAATGTATAACCATAGCATATCGACTCATCCGTTGAAGCCTAATTGTATAACCATAGATCATCCGTTTGAACGTCTAATGTATAAACATCGCATTCGACTCATCCGGTTTTTGAAGGTCTAATGTCCTACGATACCATATCGATCTCATCCGTTGAACGTCTAATGTACAACGATTCCATATCGACTCATCGCGCTGTCATCTGTGAACGCCTACATGTGTACGGATACCATCTCGAACTCATCCGTTGAGACTCCTAATTGTACAACGGATACATATCGACTCATCCGTTGAACGTCAAATGTACAACCATAGCGATCTCTACTCATCCGTTGAACGTCTACATGATACAAAGAACCATATCGATCATCCGTTGAAACTTCTAATGTATAATTCCATAATATCTCGACTCATCGTTTGAACGTCTCATGTACACCGACCTGACATCGACACCGAGAACGGACCGACCCGGCCGAAAAGAACCGATTAGACGTTTTTATAAACAATAATTGTTTAAATAATAATAGAACCGATGATATATTATTATAAAAATAATTGTAAATAATAATAAAAATTTTTTAAATATAATTTTTAAATAATAACTTATATACGAAACCGACATGAACGACCGAGAAACCGGACGACGGGCGAAACAAACCGATTATATATTTTATAAAAAATACATCTGTAAATAATAATTATCATTTATATAAAAGAAATATTTTAAACATTATTATAGACACCGACCTGAAGAACCAATAAACGGACCGGACCGGCGAAACGAACCGGTTAGATATTTTATATAAAAATAATGTAAATAATAAGTGTATTATTTTATAAAAATAATTTTAAATATTATTACTTATACGAAACCGAGAAACCGGACCGACCGGCCGCACGAACCGATTCATAAAATATAATCTTTTATAAAAATTAATTGTAAATAATAACTTATATATTTTATTAAAAAAATAGATTTTCACATTAGAAGATTATATACGGAACGACTGAACGAACCGAGAACGGACCGACCGGCCGAACGAAGATTAGATATTTTATAAAAATAGTTGTAATAATAATTTTTATTTTTTATAATAAATAATTTAAATTATAATTATATATCGAAACCGACCTGAACGAACCGAGAACGGACCGACCTGGTCGAAACGAACCGATTATATATTTTATAAAAATATAATTTTGGTTTAAAATTATTATTTATATAATTTTTATTTATAAAAAAACATAATTATATAAATATATATTTTAAATATTAATTATTAAAAAACTGTGTAAATTATTTTTATTAAAAAGTATTCCCCGGCGACATGTCGCCGGGGTTTATTACTGTTATGTCCCTCGAAAAGTTTCAGTAACGCGCCATTTTTGCTAAAAGACAAATTTGTTTATATTAAATACTTTTCACGGGCGGACATGTCGCCCGAGGAGTCGTCGGGCTATTAAAGCTATCCATAAACTATTGTAGGAAAACACTTTGTACATAAAAAACGAAATCACCCACAATATCTTACACCCACTGCTCGCGATTGTTTGCAGCAGCACCACTCCACCATCGCTCGCCACCAACATCTTTTCTCTCCTTCTCTTTTTTTCCTTTTTTTTTTTTTTTCCCCCAATCAACCCACCTCTTCACTTCGTACCCGCCACAACTCGACACCACCACATCTCACCCACTACCGACGGTACCACAGCTCGACACCACCACTCCTCCTTCATCCTCTATAAATATACTTCTTCCCTTAACCCTCTAAATGAAAAATTCTGATTTTACCTCTAATAGGTGGTGGTGGTTAATTTTTAGTTTTATGGTTCTTAAAGTTTAATTGATAATTGAGTTATATTTTAATTTTTTAAATTATGTTAATTACAAACTGATAATTTAAGGTTTGATTGTAATTTTTCGCTACGAAATTTTATTTTTGGTGTTTATTTTTTTGCAGTTGGAGGTTGCGGCTGCTGAGATTGAACCGAGGGCGAGAACGAGCCGAGACCGAGCCGAGGGGAGAGAACTAACTGAGTCCACAGCCTAAGGTATGTTTTACATTTTTTTTATCCTTTTGGTATCCCCGGGGACATGTCGCCGGGGAATGTTTATTGTGATTGCTACTGTAAAACGCAAATCCAAACACTCCTTAACAGTGTAAAACGCAAATCCAAACACTCATTGACAGTGTAAAACGCAAATCCAAACACTCCTATTCTAGAATAGCTGTTTTCACAACAGGATTAAGCTCTTTAACAACCAACTTATGAGAATAATGTTGATTAAAGGTGTTGTTAAAAACTTATCAGATTAAACTGTTTCAAAAACAGCTTCTTTGGATTAAATTGATATTTTTTGTCTTTAAATATGTATGTGTTTAGGATTTTAGGTTTAAGTGTTAATATTTTTCAGGAAAATCACATCTCACATAACTCATCCTATGAAAACCCGTCCGAAATTTAATTTATTAGAAAGTTATTTCGAAAAGTCCTGTTGGGACTGCTTTTTGAATGTGTTGTCTCATTTAGGATATGAATGCGTATTAATTGGTTTACTATTTGTAGTGATTTCGACAGTTGTTTGTATTTGCTCCTAGATATGTCTTTAATTTATTAAAAAATTAATTTCGAAAAGTCCCCAGTTTGGGACTACTTATACAGATGTCAGCGGATGTTGCACGTGGTCACGGCGGTGACGGTGGCAGTGATGATCGCCCGCCTCCATACCAGGCACCCACCGGTTGCGGGGGTTGCTTAGGTAACCGAGGTAAGAATTTCTGGATTATTGTAATACAAGCATAAACTTGATACATTGAATTTGCTTGCCTTGAATTTAAATGACTTTATCACTCACTTGATTTTAGGTACAAGGCACGAAACGCCCAATTTGAGGTTGCAGGAGACGCATAAGGGCAGGTTGCATACTCGCCAAGAGACCCGGAACCTCGGCTTAAAGGCCATCACGGATAAAAATGGCCCCGTCCCGATCCGGTTTGAGTTTGGCGACAGAGAGACCCTGATGCCTCTCGGTGAGCATGCGGCTCACTGGGCTAACTACCTCGGGGAGCTCGTTAGGGAGTTACCGTTGTACTACCCTTCTTGGCGCCAAATGCCGCCGGAGCGGAAGGCGGGGGTCGTGGAAAAGATTGGGGTAAGTTATTTCATTATCCTTTTATGTTTAATGATTTTATTACGTGTCTCATTTATTTAATTGTGTATATTTATTGAATTCGTTATTTATTTATATATATAAATAAATAAACAAATTTAGATAAAAATTTATAAATATATCTCTATCTCTGTCTTTGTTGTATATGATGCAGACCCCGTTTAACCTTGCGTTCCCCACATGGATTCCGAGCGCTGGCCACTAATTCTATGCGGGGCATCAGCAGCATTTGACAAAAGATCTACAATGGCAAGAAGGCTGCTCTAAGGATAGGCATTGGCGCCTGACGCAGACGGATCTTACGACTTGGAGTCAAATCAGGGACTCGGACGTCCCTCACACATTCTCTGTGGCAGATGGATTGCACATGTTGCGTTTTGATGATCCCAAGACACCTTACCCGTGGCTGTCAAAATAACACAAAACCCGGGCAAAGGAGCAGGTTGTATGCGACAGGGCATCCCGGTCTATTGCGCCCTCCGAGATATAATGTAAGAAACATATTAATTATTAAATATATATATATATAATATATATATATATATAATATATATATATCTATATATATATTATATATATATTTATTGGTGTGTTGTGATTTCTGTTTTTAACTTGTTTCGTCTTATATACGTGTGTTTGTGCAGATGGCGAGCTCAGCTACTCGTGGAGTACCGTCGCTGATCCATACTCTGTCTTCTTGACACATTACTACTTGGCGGCGACTTCGTGATCCTGAGGACAAAGCTCTATATGTAAGTTTTGTTTCAAAACACGTATTTTAATGATTTGTCGAGTAATAATGTAGTAACCCGACTAATATATTAACTATCTTGTGTTTTTGTGACTACATAGGATGAGATGTTGAGGCTACAGGGTCTAGGCTCCAACACCTCGCGTGGTGTGCCTATCACCGAAGATGAGCATCATGGCATTGTTCGAGGGGCAGCAGCTGGGTGACACATTCCCCGGTGTTGGTGATTGGATTTTACCGGGACGGGGCACGGTCATTCCGCCCTCGCCTCCATGCACGCACTCCTCCGATGTCGCTATGCTCAAAAAGAGGGAGAAGACCCTAACGAAACAGGTGAACATGTTCATGAAGATATTTAGGAGTGACGACAAGTTTTCCCAGATGCTTACGCAGCTTGAGTCACATCCTGAGTACGGTGGTGGCAGCGGGAGTGGCGGGTGCGAGGATGATGACCCGGTAGATGATGAGGACGGCGGAGAGGATGGGGAGGATGAGGACGATAGTTAGGAGATGTTGGGTAAGTATATGCTATTTTGTGTCTTGTAGTATATATTGGCGGATTTATGTGAATAATTTGTTTCCACCGTACGCTATAGAACATGTTATCTCGTTGACTCTATGACTTGTATCTTGCGGATAATGCTAAGTTTTGTGACTTCGTCACCGTTTTGTTGTACTATATGTGTTTATCAGATTTTGGACGTATGTAGCTTTATTATATCACATCCGTTGATCTCATTATATTGTCATTGTGTTTTGGTCAAGTGTGTAATGTACTTGTGTAGATTATATCTTGGTTTTCAGGTTTTTGGATGGTGGATTTATTCGGAAAATTCCCGAAAAAATCTGGATATACGCCTGCTGTGCAGGCTGAAAAAAAAAATGCAGACTTTTCCCGGGCGACATGTCGCCCGGGAAAGTAGGAAAAAAAACTTATTGCAGACCTATCCCGGGGCAATTCGCCCAAGGGATAATTAAAAAAAAATATTATTGCAAGGGACTTTCCCGGGCGACCAGTTCGCCCGGGATAATTAAAAACAAAATTATTGACAGACTTTCCAGGGCGAATGTCGCCAGGATGCTACTAATTAATTAATTAATAAAGAACAAAGCTAATTAGGTTATTTTAACACATTTCTGGCGACATGAGCCCGGGAAAAGCGTCCACCTTGGCACTCTCATACCAGTGACTGAAAACTCGTGGGCCCGACTTTGTCGCCCGGGTAAGTTCGCCTGGGAAGGAATCCATTCGAGCTTTTCGCTCGAGTTAATCCCGGGCGACATGTCGCCCGGGAAACCTATCCTTAGCGACAAGTCGCCCGGGAAACATCAAAATTGTCGCTGGGGATAGTGTTAAATGTTGTAGTGATCTTTGGGAAAAATGTACTGTTTTGCGGTTAACAGTTAACATGCGGTTAGGTTCTAGATCAACGGAATTAATCTGAAAAAAAAGAAATCTAAGAATTTGCCAACTGGATATTAGAAATAGGTAACGGAAAAGTTAGTGGAGCGAATGACGGGGAGTCTACTATTGTATTTTAGATAACATGTTGTCCCTGAAAACCGTATGATGATGTGTGCGATCATTGATAATAATACCCTAATTGATACAAAAACTATTGGAATCCTTCTTTTTTCCAAGAAAAAGCAATCCTTGCTCCAACGCATGAAATGGTCGACATCATAAATGAACGAATGCTGAGTTTGCTTTTAGGTGACGAGAATGAATATGAGTCTTCAGATTTCGTTTGTTTGGCCGATGTGTATACAATTTTTGATGACTCAATTTATACTAAGAGTTCTCAAGGCTTAAGGAGTTTGGTATTCCCCACACATACATTAAGTTAAGTTAACGATAGGTACCCCTATAATGTTGATGTGTAACATTAACCAAAGAGCAGGCCTATGCAATGGAACAAGGCTTCAAGTACTAAGATTGGGAATCAACTTACTTGAAGCTCAAATCATATCCGGTGGAAGTGTTGGTTCGATTTATGCTATTCCCCGCATGGTTATTAGTCCGACCGACACAAAGATGCCGTTCAAGTTGAATAGACGTCAATTTCCTATTCAATTTTGTTTTGCTATGACTATTAACAAAAGCCAAGGACAGACTTTGTCACAGGTTGATTTGCTATACATATACTTGATTAAAGTTACCCTGTACTTCATTCTAATTAAACATGTAAACCTTTGTCACAAGTTGGTTTGTTTTTAAGGAGGCCCGTATTTTCGCATGGACAACTATATGTTGCCGTCTCACGAGTAAAAAGCAAGAAAAGATTAAAGGTTCTTTAATCTGACAAAGATGAGAATTATTCAAATTCAACATCAAATGTCGTTTACAAGGAAGTATTAGTTCGTATTTGAATAGTTTAAACTATTTCCTATGTCAAGCATAGGCGCGTTTTCATGCATTCTTGTATATGGAATCATATATTTGGAATTAGAAGTATAACATTTCATTTTATATTATATGTACAAATTATAATTTGTTTTATACTTTGCATATACATAAACAAAACATACACGTAAGATTTAATATGTATTCAAATGAAGCTAACTAGCCAATCGGGCAGGTTATGAAACTAGTAGTTGAATAAGGGAAAAGTTTTGCCCCCACACTAATTCTATTCTTGCTAATTGCATAATCGAGTTGGTATATACAAAGTTGAAAACCATAAATAAATATGGTAATAAAACATAAACACGGTAAGAAAACCTCCGAATGTGGTTATATCGATAAGGAAGCCGCAACCATGAACGTTACAAATATCCTACACATAACGATGACGACCAAGAATTCAGCTATGCCAACAAGCTAACCTTACAAATTAAACTTGTTCCTCTATTTCACAGTATCTAAAACATTCTTCTTTGTTCCACATACTAAGTTCCTTTATAGAGAAGCCTTGATCATCGAACTTCTTTTGAATCTATTTTAAAACATATTTTACTTGTTTTTCTCTTTTCTTTTTTCCCTTTTGGCTCAACTCCCTTGACCACACCGCTCATGTAATCAAAGCTACGAATCATGTGCTTCCCTCATGGCTAAAGTAAAAATTCGAGGCAAAGGTTTGAACCTCACTCCCTCGGATACCATTACGATGATGGTTAGTAAGCTAACCTTCCACCCTTCATAAGTCTTTTTGTTATCCGAAGTGGGAATATGAGGTTCGTTGAGGATCTTTTCGATCTCGTCTTTTAGTTAATTATAGCCGACATTCAAACTCACTAAACCATCCAAAGTGTTTAGTAGGTTTAGATGTCGGCTATAATGAACTAAAAGACGCGATCGAAAAGATCCTCAACGAACCTCATATTCCCACTCCGGATAACAATAGGACGTATGAAGGGTGGAAGGTTAGCTTATGGGGTTCGTTGAGGATCTTTCCGATCACATCTTCTTGTTATCTGAAGTGGGAATATGGGGTTCGTTGAGATCTTTTCGATCGCGGTACTCAGAGAGGGTTCTCACAAATTGCTTCATTTTCCGTTAATTAGAATTCACCAAAGCTAAACGAATCTTGTACTTGTGTAACTTCAAGTATCACCTCCAAATCTTAGGTGCCTTCTGGTGCTATGGTAAACCATGGTGGATTTAATTCAACTGCCACACCGTTAGGCGGGACCACCGCACACACATACGTCTCTGCCGTATCAGCAACGTTCTTTACAGTCCTCCTTACTGACTGTTTTCCGTTAAGTGCTGAGATTGTCAATGAAGGGATGTTTAGATCTGACGGTGCTTGGAACGAGTGTGAACATTGTTCGCCAATTGCTGTCTTGATGATTTCTGGATCAGTGTTTGGCAACGAGCACAAGAAACTCATGTAATCTTCGAAGCCTGATATAAAAACGAGCCCGGGATCTATGGCACGGGTTGGATTAACAAGGCCCGCGCCATGATCAAAAGGCGTTGAACGGTTCAAGCTGTAGATATCTTGGCTGTGGGCCATAATCGGTTCACCACCGTTATCATATGTAAATGCAGTGGTTGCCATTGCAGAAGCAATCATTGATGGTGACCAAGAAGGATTCCGCTGCTTGATCAATGCAGCTACTCCCGCAACGTGTGGAGCTGCTATACTTGTACCGGACATCATTCCAAAGATTTGACCTGATAAGTCGGAATTTTACGCTCTTGGGTCATGACGCTCTAGATCTGGCGCCCGGGAGCTAAAATATCCGGCTTCAACAAGTCTATTGGGTTTCATTTGATGTCCATAAAGTTTGGTCCTCTGGAGGAAAATCTACTGACGATCGGAGCTTTTACATTATAATTACCGAATCGTCCTTCTCCAATCGCGGCTCGCCCTCGAAATGCATTTACAACTCCGTTACTATCTCTTATGTATGTTTCTCGTAGTAGTCTAATATAATCTTTGAATAACTAGTTTTCGGAATCATTATTCCAGGAATAGAGAATGGCAGAGGTTCTGTTAAGAAATCACCGTACATCGGATTGGCAATTAACACAAACCCCATGAATCTTAAGGTTCTCGCAGTGTTTGAAATAGCTGTTGGATTCGAAGATCCTTTTAAAAATCCGGATGAAAATGTGCATATAACTACACTTCGTTGTACAATAACAGGATCAAACGCTTCTGGATGTTGACACTCTTCTACGTATTCCGGGGTCCTCGAGAAATTTCCATTTGCCAAGATAGCATCTTTAGCCAGAACCAACTTATACCATAATAGCGTGTTCCCGAAGGTGGGTCCAGATAATCCAATGCCATTGATTCTTTGACCATTTCCTAGAACAAGAGAACCGGGATATGTTCTGTCTGTGTCGCAAGAAGCTACGCCTACAGCCCACGGACTGTAAGATGCAGTCGTGTATGGGCCCGGACCACAGTTACCAGCAGCTTGAATTACTAAAACGCCCGCCTTACTTGCAAACAACATAAAGATGTCAAACATGCTTAACATAGTGAGTGTTTTCTTTGGTGGTGTATCTGGCCCTATTGAGAGTGATAAAATATCAACTCTGTCTTTTATCGCCCGCACAATTTACAAGTTTCTCGATGAGCATTAGATGTATAGCATGTGTTTCAGGGTTCGAGTGAGGTTCTTACTTGTTCCATCACTGCAAGAACATCTGTTTTGGTTCCTAATTGGATATATAGCTTTTATAAACCAGCATTTCTGAGTAAAACAAGCTCAGTTATCGGTCATTGCACAATAATAAGAGCTCACACAAGGATAGACGTTTAAGTATTTACGTTGGCACGTGCACCATCCTCCTGGCCTCTCCGTAGTTAGAAGCCGTGACAACCTCTGGAACTCCGTATTTCCTAGCAGCCGTGCTGCTACATGATGCAAAACATTTACATTTCAGTCATCTTATAAAGTACATTACTTTCAAGTCCAAACCATCACTACCACATATAGCTGCCATGGCCAACAGCGTCATAGGGAGACAAGATGTCAACCGAAGCATTAAGAAGGCCTCTTGCTTTTACTCCAGCTGAAAAGTACCGAGCCGTAACTATCTTCCCATTGCATGAGCTCTTTGGAAACATTTGATCTCATCACTACCTCCATTGAAACCCAGTCAGTTCTTTGGGTAACTTCCTTGACGAGCTGCAAACCTTGGGTGTGACGGATTAATACCCGAGTCAACAAAACCAATAACAATACCTTCACCAGCATGCCTCCTACCTCCAGCTGTAGGCCAAACTCCTGTTGGTAACTCTAGAAACTTAGGCGTATAAGTTGTCATCGGTTTAACTCCATTATCTTTCTCTACGAGCTTAACTCCAGGTGTATTCTTTAACTTCTTGGCCTGTACGCGAAAAGACAGAAAAAAAGGGTATTGAAGATTAGCAATGCGAGAGTTGAGGTCGGTGGAAGACGAAAAAAGGGCATGGTGGAAGAGAACCTGAGAAGGGGTAGTATGGACAGAAAAGCCATTGACAATGTGGTTGAAGCTATAAAGCTTGTTATAATCTCCTTGTTCTAAAGTGCTTTGTAGAAGCTGATCATGAGACTCTTCCAAGTGCTTTGCATGAGCAGCCTTTAATATTTCACTATTTATATAACAAAGTGTTCATATATTTAGAGACATTTATTTCCCATCAAAATCATAATTTTATCCTTTAAAATGATATACTTATGTAATTATTCATTCTTCTATTTATAGCATACATTTGAAAAGATGACTTCTAAGAGCACACGGTGCTAAGTTATAGGGTGCGTTATATCCCTATAACGCGACCCTATAACACCAGACGATTACAAATGTCATATGATCAAAAGAACAAACTAGCCAACACTGTTTAAGATTATTACAAAGTTGATATATGATCACTCACCTATTAGTATCAAGCTTTCTGTTGGACTTGTACGAAACCGAGCTATCTTGAAAAAACGCGATTGGTTGATCACCTTCCACAAACACCAAGTATATATTGTTGGACCGTAATTGTAAAAGTCTTGTTGGACAAGGTTCAAAGTACAGCAAACGAAAGCCAAGGGACTGAACTTGTTCGTTAGATAGTTAGTAACCGACTAGCGGTTAAGTTAGTTATGGTAGTTAGTTAGTTATTCGGTTATGTTAGTTAGAAAGGTAGTTATTATCGGTTACAACCGAATAGACACAAGTCAAAGGGACACACCCTTTCGTACTCTAAAATAGGAGTCATATGTAAAACAATTTGTAGCGTGTTCATGTTAACAAATGTCCTTTATTATGTTGTTAATACTAGAATCATATTCTTGTCAATCTTGTTAATATATCGATCCTGGAAACCGTACATCAGACCTGTGAACATTGGTATCAGAGCTAAGGGTTGCAAGATTACAAGTTTTTGATCTCAGTTTTGATCATGAATGATTAAACGATTTGGAAGGCAAGAGACACCTGGTTTGTTGGCGACAATAGTGCACGATCAGAACCAACGGAAGTTGCAGATAGCAACGACTTCAAACCACTCTTGAAGGAGAAGAGATTGAAGGAACAAACGTAAGCATCAAACGAAATTGGTGGACCTTTTTTTGTGATCTTTGGAACGTGACAACAAAACAAGAAAGAAAAACAATATTGTGAAGGGACTTTGTTGGTGACTGCTGGAACGCGACAACAAAGGGAGAAAAGACAAGTTTTGGGAGTTTAGGACTTTGTGAGGGTTGCTGGAACGCGACACAAAGGAAGAAGGAAAACTCTTGACGCTTGAAAGGATAGCGTGGAACGAGAGTGGTCGCTGTTAACGCGACAAGGAAAAGAAGATTTCTTGTGTGTTTGCTATTAACGCGACGCTGGAACAAGAAAGGATACACATCGTTGGATAGAGAACAAGTGATAAGGCTTTGTGAAACCGGTTTGAAAACAAGTACAAAAAGCACATAAGACGCGGGATAAAAAGAGTTAAGGAACGTTGTTGTGGAGAAGAAAACGTATACGTTGGAATCAAAGAAGGAAGGAGTACTAGAAAAGAGTGTGGAAAGCTGTCCGAAATGCACGAAGGAAACAAACAACAATGAGAACGAAACATAAACTTGTTTGTTTCGGTGGATCTAAAAAACAAAACTGTTTCGCGAGATTAAGAACGCGAGGAACGTTGCTTGTGTTAGAGGTTGAAAGGATACCGAGAGAAGAAAAACAATCTAGGATTGTTTGTGAAGAAGGAAAACGTTAGCAATACAAGGAACAACAACAGCAAAAAAACAAACCATATCATTTGTTTTGAGGAAATACCGGACGGGTATTTCAAGGAGTGTTGTTGTTGTGTGGAATAATAACAAGGAGTATTGTGGATCATACGTTTTTGGAGAAGAACAAGCAACAACGACGCAAGAAACTAAGATCAGTTTTCTGTCTTTGAAAATAATACCGAGTGGTATTAGTGAAGGAAAATTAAACAGAGTGTTTGTTTGGAAAATACCGAAAGGTATTTGAGAAAGTTTTGTGATTTGCGAAGTTGCTAGGATTGGCACAAGGAGATCAAGAGGCAGTCAAGGAATGCTACAAGGAGTACATAGGAATGGTGAAGATATACTATGAGGGAGCACAAAGATCGAAGCAGGGAAGGCCAGGAGAAGATGTGGTCGGGTATAGCAGTGGGGACTGTTGGTAAAGGAAACAGGATTTTGCAAAGATTGAGTGTTTGAAATTGAGGCTACACTGATGGAACTCTAGGAAGAAACGCAGGATTCAAGAGATGATGGTCACAAGAAAGCAAGAAAAACAGAAACAATTGGAAGGTTTGTTTCGGTGTAGGTTACCAACAATAAGCGACGCTTGGAGATTAGAAGCGTGAGACCGAGAAACTTCTTGTGGGTAATGGTCATTTGAAGACCGACACAAGAAAGGAAGAGAACGCGTAGAAAGGCGTGAAGATTCGAAGAACAAGACTTAAACAATTAGGGGGGAATTGCTGGACCGTAATTGTAAAAGTCTTGTTGGACAAGGTTCAAAGTACAGCAAACGAAAGCCAAGGGATGAACTTGTTGTTAGATAGTTAGTAACGACTAGGGTTAAGTTAGTTATGGTAGTTAGTTAGTTATTCGGTTATGTTAGTTAGAAAGGTAGTTATTGTCGGTTACAACCGAATAGACACAAGTCAAAGGGACACACCCTTTCGTACTCTATAAATAGGAGTCATATGTAAACGTTTGTAGCGTGTCTCATGTTAACAATGTACCTTTATTATGTTGTTAATACTAGAATCATATTCTTGTCAATCTTGTTAATATATCGATCCTGGAAACCATATCATTTGAAACCTGTGAACATGGTTAGTTTGGAAGGCAACAGGGAAGAGGGACAACGGAGAAGAACAAGTGGTGAACTCGAAGAGACAAGACTTAAACCATTAGGGGAATTGTTGTACGTTATTGCATAAGTCTTGTTGGAACAGTAATAAACGCAAAGCTTAAGGGCTGAACTCGTTAGATAGATAGTTAGTAACCGAAAGGTAGTTATTGGCGGTTACAGAAGTTAGTTATTCGGTTAGAAGTAGTTATAAAGTTAGTTATGGTGGTTACACCTGTTTCATGAAATGTCCGATAACTAAACGGTTCGGTGGCTAAACATAATGTACACAGATTTTTGTTGTTACTAAATATTGAATCAATTCTTGTCAATCTTGTGCTTGTTGATTGTGCCAAGACCTGTGCGTGCAACGATTTTACATATATCTCGTTCTTCTGCGAAACAGATGGTGCACAACAAGAATAGAAAAACACATCGAAATGGTAGAGAAATAGCCATTGTTAACACAATGAGAATGTTGGATTTGTTTGATGGTGATTATAATGAAGATATTAACCATTAACCACATTCTTAAAGCTTGCTAATCAGCTGGCTTTATTGTATGCATTTTTCTTTTTATTTTGTTATGATGATTAAAAACGTGTTCTATTTGCTCATTTCTTGTGAATGCATCTTTTGTATTTATGTGTGATTTTTATCACATTTATTTCATTCGAGTTTGAGTTATTATTAATGATATAATTAACGTAAAGTAAATACAGTATCTGTTAGAATTTATGAGTAGCCGAGACACAAAATTTTATTTGTCTCAGTAGCTGACCATTTAATTTTAAATTGTGAATTTTGTAATTTATCATAATTAAATGTGATTTCACTACACCAATAAGAACTTAAAGAGACGGGATAGTCTAGAGATCACAAATGTAGTTGATGCTACCAAAATCCACATGGTCGTCAAGGTGTTGATTTGGCCGTCTCACTCGCTTTGACTTTGAGTTTTGGGTTTTCGGTAACAGTGCTGAAAAGACATAGAGAGACTGTTAAAGAGGTCCTTTGGCTAGCCTGAGGGAACCATCTCTGAAGATCAAGTTAGTAATGATCTTTATGCATTAAAACATATAGTAATGCATTAAAGCATATTGATATAATATGCATTAAACTTACAAGTGCTATTCGACATGATTATAGATTTTTCTATATCATTTGATTGTTGCAAGAATTCATTGGATTTATGTTTTTAAGTTTTTACACAAATAAATATTATCATCATATCTTCAAAGATAATGTGTTACAACTGCAATGTGATCACTATTATGAAATGTATTGAGCCAGGTTTAATGATTAACATTTACGCATAGTACACCTTGATCACTAATCGCGGGTTGATTATAACTATTAAAGTCACTTTGTGTAAAACTAGTAATGAGTTAAAACTAAACTAACACTCAATTCTATCTCACTATATATCAGCCATTGTATTTAAATCAAGTTCGTGTTAATTATGCAATTGCTATCGACTTTAGTTCCCTATATTCGCAATCTTTGGCATACCTTAAGGACATGAAATGCATCGCAAATGCCCATCCTCCACCGCCGACGCAAAATACTCGCAACTACTTCTGAATCGTTTGCCCAAATTCTTTTTTGGGCAACGTTTCAGAAAGTAGTCGGCGGTGATAATGGGCATATGCGGATGCATTTCATTCTATTAAGGGATGCTCATTTTTGGTAATAGCATAGAGTAACATACAAATCTGCATCGATGAAGAGAACGGAACCGAATGTGGAGAACTAGGATTGCAAATCTTTAAACGCACATTGTTTTGCATCTTTACAAAATGACGGCAAGCATGATCCAATAAACTAACATGACCAGGACCAAGATCAAGTAATACCCCCCACCCATCTGGGAGTAATCCATAATGATCGGATACTTGAATGCACCCAAACAGCTCACCATCTTCGAAGTCGTGATCTCTTGTATATGTGACTATGTTGTAACAACTCAAACCGGGTCGGACGTTTCCATTTGCAGTGGATTCAAGAGGATTTATGGTGCGACATAGTTTAGGGTCAGGGCCGCAGATACAACATGCAATGAGGGTTTCTACAAAAAAAAAGAAGGTAAAAACTGGTTATAAAATGTGTAATTGGGTAACTTTGTTATCTTATACTACTCTAATAGTTCTACTCCAGTGATTTAAACTAGCTCTTTTGTAAGAATCCATTCAATGCTTTACATCACAAGGTCATACATAAATTGTGTATACGTATAACTATTACTACTGAGGTCGAGCAGGCTCGGTCTCGGCTAGTTTCTACCCCTAGAAAACCCCGTTCCATGAAACCGAGTTAGTAAAATACTTGATAATGGATGCACGTGCAAAAATCAGGCAAGAGGCAAGAAGACTAAATATACAACTTATAACTATTCTGGTATTTTACTTAAAAAATAAGTAATTGATCATTTAATAAGTACTAAAGCAATCCCTCCCTCCCCCTTCTAGAATGGTTGACTGAATTTTGTTCACCCAAAACTTTTTTTGAAAGACAATGTTGTTGATGCAGGTAAGTTTCATAAACTGGCTTACGCTTGAATGCGGTGCTTAATATTTGAAATATCTCTCTGAAGCTATTGTTTTCTGATAATAGGTTGCAGACTCACGGTTATGCTACCTTGTGCATCAAGCCAAGATATCAAGCAACACTGCAAGGTCGGTTGGTTTCACCTTATGGATAAATAAAAAAGTGACGCGTCATGTTTCAGGTTGGATGGGGTATGAACATGCCTGCGACTGTGTAACTGGAAATGCGGTAACCTAGACTGTTATGATTCATTGTAGGAAATGTACATGAAGAGATGATTTATATTTATTGTGGTATATAATTAGTCATTATATTGTTACTTTGCTATCGGTTGTTAAACGTCATTAAACATCACTGATTTTTTGAATGCATTTTTTTCATTTAACTTTGATATTTACTTATTACTGCCCGTGTTGAACACGGGTTATGAGCTAGTTAATGGAATAAATATCCTAACTTGAGAAAAGACAAATAATTTTGGCAAAAAATAGTATTATTTTAAGAAGCGTTTGTGCTGTCTAGAGTCTTACCATAGTATAATCAATAATATTTGATCTACGTATTTGTCCTGACATGTTGTGTTTTTTTGAACGGCAAGTTAATAGTTAGTGATTCGAGCCCACAATGACATCTAATTGGGGATAAACCCAACTCATGCTTATATTTATTTCTGCCCCTGAAGGTCCATGGTGAGACTCAACTTGAGACCTCTCCATGTAACTCCCAGGTTACCTTGATGACCAACTAAGCTAACCCAGTTGGTTCCCGACATGTTGTGTTAGAATGAACATTTGATTTGTTGATAAGTTGAGGCTTTATGAAATGAAATTGATGATTAAAATGAGATTTACGTAATGTGTAAAAGCAAAAGATGTATACATGAAATCCGGATTTGACCTAGGCATATTATTTGTTTTTTAGAAACATACAACTACGATTGTGGTTGAATGGTAGATGAAAATTGTTGTAGGTGCCTAGACCCCGGTTCGAATCCCGCAAATTTGGCATGTATGTTGCATACGTGACGTTGATATATCCTTTTATACACAATGTAAGATTGTTTAGGCTGAAAAGAGGATTAAGGTTTGGTTTTCAATACCATGTTACATATTGAATAAACCCTGTTTGCTATGATTATTGGTTTACCATAATTTATATCGTACAAACCTATTACACTAAACTCACAAACCAGCTTAGCCTATTATCAACTAATAAAAGGTTAGGCCTGGAAATTGTAGATTCATAACTCATTTCGTGGTCATGTCTATGAAAATTGAGATCGGTGATACTCGATCAATATGAAGCGTTAATGAACAAAATCTCAATATGAAGTACAATAATAAAATTAGTACAAAACCTAAGTAATCGAAAAGTATACCTGAGCCATTGTTGGAATCATAATAATAATGACGACCTGAGTGACTCTTAATGCAGCTAGTGACTCATATTCCTGGAATCACGGGAGCGACTCCTTTTGCGGTGGTCTTTGTCACTCCTCCTGTCATCCCTATGCGGTGAATCCTTTTATATACAAGTAACTCATTTCTTATATAGGTATATTTTAGCGATTATAGCTAACAAGATATAGATATTAATAAGGTTATAAAAGATAGTGATATTGTACCTTTTACTTCCGAGACCACCTATTTCAACAAAGAGAAAAGGAAACTTTAGTCTTGCATCGTAAAACAAAAGGAGAGGGTTTTGATCAACAACACTTGGAGCGAACATTGTTTGCAACTTTGATAATCTTGAATATGGTGTGTGTGTGTGTTTAAAAACCATCAAGCAAGCACTATATATAGAATTGAATATGGGTAGATGGGAATGAATATGGGGTAGGTGGGTGAAGGAAAGATGATTGAGCAGGAAAAGAGTTGGTTTTTACCGGGTAACATAAAAGAATGAAGATACAGTTGTAGATGGGTGGTTTTTATGAAACATAAAAAAGATGTCAGCATAGTCTCTACACACGCTATCAGATAACAACAACAGGAAAAATAGACGAGTATATATCAGCTGAAATTCCAAATAAGGATAAGGATCCTGAATTGTATCAGTTTGTCACAAATCACATGATGCATGGTCTATGCGGTGCCGACAATCCAAGCTGTCCTTGCACGATTAAGTACAAATGTACCAAGAAGTTTCCTAGACAGTTTAACGAGACAACTGTGATTGATGATAGTGGTTATGCTCTTTATAAAAGAAGCAATGATGGCAATATTATCAAGAAGAGCAGGACAGATTTGCACAACGTTTTGTGGTGCGTAAACCCAGGATGGCTAAAGACGATACACGGCTCATATTAACGTGTAGATAGGTGCAAACCGGTTTGTGCATCAAAATATTTATTTAAATATAATAAACAAGGGGCCGGACAGGGGTGAGTGCAACTATAGATGGAGAAGTGGTCGATGAGATTAAGGATTTCTTAACAATTGTAGATATCTTTCAGCTGTGAAGCGGCTTGGCGATATTGATGATGTGAATTCATTCTAGGACTCAATCCATTGTACGAATTACCGTGGGCTTATCTAAATGATTAACAGCAGGTCATTATGTGATGCACGAAGCATGATTATATCTTTACATCCCTTCGTTGTTGACAAGTCATCTGTTAATGAAACCAAATTCGAAAGTTGGATGGAACTAAATCAGACAGATCCTTTTGTACGTCTTGTCTATGTTGATGAATACTAAATTTTATGTATGGAATCAGAAACAGAGAATTTGGACACGGAGAAAGCAAGGTTTAAGTTTAGGACGTATACATCACGTTCCTCCATCTTAGGGTGAACTTTATTACTTACACGCTATTCTAAACAAAGTAAGAAGACCGATGGAATGGGACGACCTAAAGAAGGTTGATGATGTACTATATCTTACATACCGAGACGCTTGCTATGCTCGAGGACTTTTACAGGATGACAAGGAGTACATTGACGGAATTTTTGAAGCAAGTTTATGGGGAATGGGCGACTATTTGCGCTCTATATTTGTCATGCTAATCATGACAAATAGTATGTCCTGGCTAGAGATTGTGTGGGAAAAAACGAGGATGAAATTGGCTGAAGACGTGTTAAATGTTGAACGTATAAAGCAGGGTATCCCATGTATTTGTTAACAACTTTTTTTTTTCCAAATTCATGCAAGTTTTCTTAATACTTTAAACTTTAATATAAATTTACATGTCAAATATGCATACGTGCCCATTTTACCATTTTTCTAAAAGTTTGCGATTGTATTTTATTGTAGACCTGGAACTTTCAGACATCCAAAGGAAGAACATTTGTCTGTCATATATTGAGTGCATGATATGTTCTAACAATAGGAGTTTAAAAGACATACAGAACATGCCTTATCCTGATCAAGAGTACACGATGGATGGATATAAGATTGATATATGATGAGACATCGTACAACAAAGATCAATTACGAGAACAACATGTTAAACTGTATGGAAGCTTGACAAAAAGGTATGGGAGCTTGACAACAGAACAAAAAGGTATTTACTTCACTGTCATGGATGCCGTTGAAAATAATAAAGGTGGAATGTTCTTTGTTTATGGTTACGGTGGTACCGGAAAGACGTATCTTTATAAGACAATGTCAGTTGTGTTGCGTTCTAAAGGCGATATAGTATTAAATGTTGCCTCAAGCGGCATTGCAGCATTGTTGTTAGAAGGTGGAAGGACAGCACATTCACGTTTCGCTATCCCAATCAATGTAGTGGATGATTCAATGTGCCACATAGTGGCGGATAGCGACCTTGCTGATCTAATACGTAAAGCGAATCTCATTATATGGGACGAGGCACTGTTATGAGGCTTTTGATAGGGTTCTGCTAGATACCCGCCCGTGGCTTCCGACAAGGTTTTTGGAGGAAAGGTTGTTTGTTTGGTGGCGATTTTAGACAAATACTTCCAGTCATTACTAATGGCGATAGACAGGACGTAGTGAATGCCACCATTAATTCTTCTTATCTTTGGGGAAAATGTATTGTTTTGCGGTTAACAGTTAACATGCAGTTAGGTTCTGGATCAACAGAATCTGAAAAAAAGAAATCCAAGAATTTGCCTATTGGATATTAGAAATAGGTAATGGAAAAGTTGGTGGAGCAAATGACGGGGAGTCTACTATTGTATTTCCAGATAACATGTTGATCCCTGAAACCGATGATGATGTTGGTGCGATCATTGATGATACATACCCTAATTTTCTACAAAACCTATGGAATCCTTCTTTTTTCCAAGAAAAAGCAATCCTTCTCCACCCTGAAATGTCCACCTCATAAAGAACGAAAGCTGAGTTGCTTTTAGGTGACGAGTATGAGTATTAGTCTTAGATTCTATTTGTTTGGCCGATAGGATTCAAATTTTGATGACTCAATTATACAACAGTGTTTCCTCAATAGCTTTAAGATGTCTGGTATTACCCAACCATAGCATTAAGTTACAGATAGGTACAAGCACCTATTAAAAAGTGTTGATGTGTAACATTAACCAAAGAGCAGGCCTATGCAATGGAACAAGGCTTCAAGTACTAAGATTGGGAATCAACATACTTGAAGCTCAAATCATATCCGGTGGAAGTGTTGGTACGATTTGTGCTATTCCCCGCATGATTATTAGTCCGACCGACACAAAGATGCCGTTTAAGTTGAATAGACGTCAATTTCCTATTCAAGTTTGTTTTGCTATGACTATTAACAAAAGCCAAGGACAGACTTTGTCACAGGTTGATTTGCTATACATATACTTGATTAAATTTACCCTGTATTTCATTCTAATTAAACATGTAAACCTTTGTCACAGGTTGGTTTGTTTTTAAGGAGGCCCGTATTTTTGCATGTACAACTATATGTTGTCGTCTCACGAGTAAAAAGCAAGAAAGGATTAAAGGTTCTTTGTTCTGACAAAGATGAGAATTATTCAAATTCAACATCAAATGTTGTTTACAAGGAAGTATTAGTTCGTATTTGAATAGTTTAAACTATTTCCTATGTCAAGCATAGGCGCGTTTTCATGCATTCTTGTATATGGAATCATATATTTGGAATTGGAAGTATAACATTTCATTTTATATTATATGTACAAATTATAATTTGTTTTATACTTTGCATATACATAAACAAAACATAGACGTGAGATTTAATATGTATTAAAATGAAGCTAACCAGCCCATCGGACGGGTTATGAAGCTAGTAGTTGAATAAGGGAAAAGTTTTGCCCCCACACTAATTCTATTCTAGCTAATTGCATAATCGAGTTGGTATATATAAAGTTGAAAACCATAAATAAATATGGTAATAAAACATAAACACGGTAAGAAAACCTCCGAATGTGGTTACATCGATAAGGAAGCCGCAACCATGAACGTTACAAATATCCTACACATAACGATGACGACCAAGAATTCAGCTATGCCAACAAGCTAACCTTACAAATTAAACTTGTTCCTCTATTTCACAGTATCTAAAACATTCTTCTTTGTTCCACATACTAAGTTCCTTTATAGAGAAGCCTTGATCATCGAACTTCTTTTGAATCTATTTTAAAACATATTTTACTTGTTTTTCTCTTTTCTTTTTTCCCTTTTGGCTCAGCTCCCTTAACCACACCGCTCATGTAATCAAAGCTACGAATCATGTGCTTCATCCACCCACTAATTTTTATGGGTTTAGTTTATTCCTTTAGTTGTTGGCCTTATGGCTAAAGTAAAAATTTGAGACAAGGGTTTGAACCTTCCACCCTTCATAAGTCTTTTTGTTATCCGAAGTGGGAATATGAGGTTCGTTGAGGATCTTTTCGATCTCGTCTTCTATTTAATTATAGCCGACATTCAAACCCACTAAACCATCCAAAGTGTTTAGTGGGTTTGGATGTCGGCTATAATGAACTAAAAGACGCGATCGAAAAGATCCTCAACGAACCCCATATTCCCACTTCGGATAACAAGAAGACGTATGAAGGGTGGAACCATCATCATAATGGTATTCGAGGGCGTGAGATTCAAACCCTTATCTCGAACTTAACTTGGAGTACGCAGCGGAATAGATCTAGATCTTGAACTTAACGGTTAAATTACCGTCTCTATTAGTTGCTCACACTACACGTCACCGTGATACGCTAGAATGCTAGTGCTTGCTATCACGATCACCAACTCAACACGAACACGATGTTGTTGGTTGTTCTTTGATTAAAACCAATCAAAAGTCACTAGGGATTAATAACTGCCGATTGCATTAATCAATAAAAAAGAAGAGGCATGAATAATTTATCTTGCAAATAACTTTACTTGCATACATATGCATGTATTATCATGAAAAGGTCATGCATAGAGATTATTTGCCAATTGCTATCCATGCAGCCAATCGACTAAAGAAGGAGGAGAAGAAAACAGTTTTATTTGCTTTAGGGTATTATGTATGTGTCGTGTCTTCAGAGTGGGAGGGTAAGGGATTGCTTTTATAGCAACTAAACTTGTCCTTCAAGTTTAGCTAGGCACCTCTTCAATTTTCAGAAAACGACACTCTCCTCCCCTTCTAGTCTCTTCTACGGCTGGCCACTATAGAGGGAGTCCGAGAGATTCAGTTTGTTGACATTTAAGCCCTTATCCTTTTATTTAACATGTATTAATTAGTTTATAACGTCTAACTGTTAAACTAATTACCGTTAAAAATATTTCGTGTAACATATTAAGTACTCCCTTCGTTCCAAAATTATTGTCTCCCGACAAAAAATACACAGTTTAAGAAAAGTGCATTTATTACTGATTTCTCTTGCTTACTTTTTGACAGAATGACAGTTTTGCCTTAGCTAATTAGTTAAAATCTTCTTTAAAGTTTTTAATAATAATTTAAAACAAGAGTAATATAGTAAACTTGATCAAATGGATTTCACGATTGAACTTTTAAAGCTCATCATAATCTCTAAAAATTCATGATCTTGATTAATTTTTTTTAGAACCACAATTTTTTCACACCCTATACCACCAATCTCACAATATATTATTAGCTTTGTATAAATCAAGTCAACGTTCAACAATAAAAGTCAAGAGTCAATAATCATCATCCAAGTCAAGTCAAGACATTTATTAGTATTTATTAGTCATTAATTTGTATTGGGCTCAAGCCCATGGTAACGATTATAGAATGTTCTCTTATATATATATATATATATATATATATATATATATATATTAGGAATAATATATATAATATTCAATATATATATATATATATATATATATATATAGTGATGTATTCTATTGAGAACCCATTTTATAGACAGAACTCTACAGAACTATTTTAAGTCAATCTAAGCCATTGGATGAAATAATCAATGGTTGTAATATAAAGTGGCATAATTGTAATAACCGAAAAGATCATTTAATTTTTTCTTTTTGCTGGAAGGGTATTTACGACATTTTTGATAGCAACAGAAGGGTGTTAATGTAATTGTATCTTCTTATTAACCACCCCCATTAAATAGGCCAATTAATATGGAATTAACTCCTACAATCAAAACACACGTTCTCAAAGGGTTTGATCGCCTCTTTCATCTAAAAAAAATAAATCGTCTCCTTGATCTGAAAAATAAGCCACCATCATCATTGAAAAAAATACCAGGTTTGTTTGTTTAATATGATCACAACATGAGATATAGATAATTCTCATTGATGAATGTGTATTTTTTTAATCTAATTTGATGATTGATTTTTATTACTAATTAACTATCAATTTTTTGTTTTTGTTTCTAGATAGGTTTTTGTGTTTTATGATGCTTTAATTATGAAGTTTATGTGATCATTGCAAATTTACATCTTTTTGGAAGGCGTTAACGAACTTGACGAAAGCGTGCACATATGTTTTTGGAAGAACACTCATGCTCTAATAAATTTGATAAAAAGGTGAAGCATGCATGTATGTTCGTGAAAAGTGCACATATGTTTGTGGAAGAGTGCATATATGTTTTTGGAAGGATACTCGTATGTTCTAATAAATTTGATGAGAAAGTGAAGCGTGCACGTATGTTCGTTGAAGAGTACACATATGTTCTTGAAAGAGTGCATATGTGTTTTTGGGTGGGTACTCGTATGTTTTTTGAATGACATGTATATTTTTAAAAAGATACATTTATATTTGAATTGTATTTCATTTTGTATCAAATTTTGTATGTATTATTTATGTTTTGGTTTGTTATAAATTTAGAGGCTACATGTACATGGTTATGTTTTTTGTTATAAGTTTAAAAGATTAAAGAATGTACATCAGAAACATATATGCAATAAATATTTTTTTAGTAGAACAAGTGATGACTACACAATTGTACGCAAGAAACATATGTAAAATTAAAATATAAAATAATTTCAAAAAGTACATGATTTTAAAAACGTTTTTTAAATAAAAAATTCAAAAAAGTGAAATTGTGTTTTACTATTAATAATACTAAATTTTTATTGATTTTAAAACATGTGTACTGACTAAAAAAGAAGAAAAAAAGTATTATTTTTTAATTCCTAAATTTTAGGAATTAATAAAAAACGTTTTTTATTAAAAAAGTGTAATTTTTTTTTTTAAATTCCAAAAAATAAGTGATTTAAAAACGTTTTTTATTTAAAAATAAAAAAAAGTAAAAAATATTAGCCATGTATAAATAAAGTCAAAGGTCAACATTCATTAAAAGAAGACATTTATTAGTCATTAATTTGTATTGACATAAAAATGTCATTGACTAATATACCCTTTTCAATTAAATGAAAACATTTAATATTTACTAAATTATGATTGGTTGAAAAGAGTTCTGTAAAGTTCTGCGCATAAAATGAGTTCTCAATATAACGCGCCCATATATATATATATATATATATATATATATATATATATATATATATATATATATATATAGGATAAAGATCAAATAAAAGATAAATATCCGTGAGAAGGATAAAAAAGAAATTTTTTTAAAAAAGTTCTCCAAAAATTCTGAAAAAATTCCACAAGATCGTGTATGTTGGTGCATGAAAAAGTTGTGAATGAAGTTTTTTTAAAAGTGAATATTTTTGCCGAAAAAAAATTATGAAAAAAACGTTTATGCATTAAATCGCTTTTTTGTGCATTAAATTCGTTTTTGTACCCAACTTCTTTTGACTTTTTGCATCAAAATTTTATTGCGCATCAAACTATAACAAGTTAAAAATTTTGTGCATCAAAAATTTTTTGTGTATCAAATTTTATTTTTTTGTGCATTAAAAAAACGTATGAAAACTCAAAATTAGAAAAACTTCATTTACAAAAGTTTTATGCATCAACATACCTGATTTTGTAGAATTTTTTTGGAATTTTTTGAGAACTTTTTAAAAAAAAAGTTTTTTTTTATACTTCTCACGGATATTTGTGTTTTTATTTTAACCTTCCTCATATATATATGATAGTTGTTATCAATTGAAAGCATGAAAATCAATTAGCCTTTCAATGTGGGATTTACCAATTCTAATATATATATATCTCACAAATGTCTTAAGCGAGGCTTGAACCCACAATAGTAAAAACATTAAACCCGATTCAAACTTATATTGAAACAGTGGAAGAAAATGATTTCATGAAATATCTTTTAGAAAACATGCTTGGAATTCCCATGATAGTCGTAGGGAAAAACATCTTCCCATGAATCTTCTACATCGTTATCGTTGGAATCATACTAATCATCATCATCTTCGACATGGACATCATCAATTTTTTTTAATTCGAGTGACAATTCAACATCATTGTTAATGGTGGTTCACGCGTTTAACGTAGGAGTAGTCACGACCCGAAAACCGGACCAGGCCAGACCAGATCAAAAACCGATTTGGTCTAAAACTCCAAAAAGTTGTGAATGAAGTTTTTTAAAAGTGAATATTTTTGCCGAAAAAAAATTATGAAAAAAACGTTTATGCATTAAATCGCTTTTTGTGCATAATTCGTTTTGTACCCAACTTCTTTTCTGACTTTTTGCATCAAATTTATGCGCATCAAACTATAACATGTTAAAAATTTGTGGCATCACAAAATTTTTTGTGTATCTAAATATATTTTTTTGTGCATTAAAAAAACGCATGAAAACTTAAAATTAGAAAAACTTCATTTACAAAAGTTTTATGCATTAACATACTTGCTTTTGTAGAATTTTTTTGGAATTTTTTGAGAACTTTTTAAAAAAAAGGTTTTTTTTCTACTTCTCACGGATATTTGTGTTTTTATTTTAACCTTCCTCATATATATATGATAGTTGTTATCAATTGAAAGCATGAAAATCAATTAGCCTTTCAATGTGGGATTTACCAATTCTAATATATATATCTCACAAATGTCTTAAGCGAGGCTTGAACCCACAATAGTAAAAAAACAACCCCCTTAAACCCGATTCAAACTTAATTGAAACATGGAAAAAATGAATTTCAATGAAATATCTTTATGAAAACATGCTGGAATTTTCCAATAGTCGTAGGGAAAAACATCATCCCATGAATCTTCTACATCGTTATCGTTGGAATCATCCTAATCATCATCATCTTCGACATGGACATCATCAATTTTTTTTAATTCGAGTGACAATTCAACATCATTGTTAATGGTGGTTCACGCGTTAAACGTAGGAGTAGTCACGACCCGAAAACCGGACCAGATCTAAAACCGATTTGGTCTAAAACTCCGGACCGAGGACCAGACCGAACTGTTCGATTCATCGGTCCTGTCCAGTCCACCAAAGCGTAATAGCCGGTTATGCATAAGACCGAACCAGGACTGAGGAAAATGAGGAAAAGGGTGGACTGAGGATCAGACCAAAATATGTTCGGTTCGGTCCAGTTTCTCTGTTCGGTTGGTCCGCGTTCTATGATGCTCAACCCTAGTTAAAATTGATGTTCACGCGTGGTATGCAACCCACTATGGGCACTAAACTGATCACTAAACTTATTAAACATGATGCTTATGTTACTCAACTTATACTAATTTATGTGTTCAGATCACTTGATTTAACACTAACTTTTTGTAAAGGATGTCAATTTTTATAAGTTTCTGTAAGTTAAGTGAACAAAAACTCGAAGTTCCGTAACCTACCTCTATGCATATTGCTATTAATATGATTAAAATGAAAGGTGTGTAAAGTATAGGCTTTTTTGAGATGTTATGCTCGTTTTATTCGTGAAAGCGGGTCATTGAGACATTATTTGTGGAAGAGTGCACATATGTTTGTGGAAGAGTGCATATATGTTTTTGGAAGGATACTCGTATGTTCAAATAAATTTGATGAGAAAGTGAAGCGTGCACGTATGTTCGTTGAAGAGTACACATATGTTCTTGAAAGAGTGCATATGTGTTTTTGAGTGGGTACTCGTATGTTTTTTGAATGACATGTATATTTTTAAAAAGATACATTTATATTTGAATTGTATTACATTTTGTATCAAATTTTGTATGTATTATTTATGTTTTGGTTTGTTATCAATTTAGAGGCTACATGTACATGGTTATGTTTTTGGTTTTAAGTTTAAAAGATTAAAGAATGTACATCAGAAACATATATGCAATAAACATTTTTTTAGTAGAACAAGTGATAAGTACACAATTGTACGCAAGAAACATATGTAAAATTAAAATATAAAAAAAACATATATGCATTTTTTTGAAAACATGTATGTTAAAAGACTAATATATAATTAAAAAAATAATTTTAAAAAGTACAGGATTTTAAAAACGTTTTTTAAATAAAAAATTCAAAAAAGTGAAATTGTGTTTTACTATTAATAAAACTAAATTTTTATTGATTTTAAAACATGTGTACTAACTAAAAAAGAAGAAAAAAAGTATTATTTTTAAATTCCTAAATTTTAAGAATTAATAAAAAACGTTTTTTTATTAAAAAAGTGTAATTTTTTTTAAATTCCAAAAAATAAGTGATTTAAAAACGTTTTTTATTTAAAAATAAAAAAAGTAAAAAATATTAGTAAAAAATAACTAGCCATGTAAACATAAAGCAAAGGTCAACATTCATTAAAAGAAGACATTTATTAGTTATTAATTTGTATTGACATAAAAATGTCATTGACTAATATACCCTTTTCAATTAAATGAAAACATTTAATATTTACTAAATTATGATTGGTTGAAAAGAGTTCTGTAAAGTTCTGCGCATAAAATGGGTTCTCAATATAATGCGCCCCTATATATATATATATATAAAATAATATATAGTATATAAATAATATATACTATATATATATAATAAAGATCAAATAAACGGATTAAATATCCGTGAGAAGGATAAAAAAATAAATTTTTTTAAAAAGTTCCTCGCAAAAATACTGAAAAAATTCCACAAATCGTTATGTTTGGTGCATGAAAAAGTTGTGAATAAATTTTAAAAGTGAATATTTTTTGCCGAAAAAAAATTATGAAAAAAACGTTTATAGCCATTAAAATCGCTTTTAGTGCATTAAATTCGTTTTTGTACCCAACTTCTTTTGACTTTTTGCATCAAAATTTTATTGCGCATCAAACTATAACAAGTTAAAAATTTTGTGCATCAAAAATTTTTTGTGTATCAAATTTTATTTTTTTGTGCATTACAAAACAATTGAAAAAACTCAAAAATAAGTAAAAAACATCAATACAAAAGTTTTATGCATCAACATACCTGATTTGTAGAATTTTTTTTGGAATTTTTTGAGACTTTTAAAAAACAAGTTTTTTTATATACTTCTCACGATATTTGTGTATATTTAAAACCTTCCTCCTAAATATATGAATAGTTGTTAATCAATTAGAAAGCATGAAAATCATTACCTTCAATGTGGGATTTACAATTCTAATAATATATATCCTCACAATGTCTTTAAGCGAGGCTTGACACCCACAATAGTAAAAACAGATAAACCCCGCATTCAACACTGTATAATGAAAGCAGTGGCAGAAAATGATTTCATGAAATATCTTTTAGAAAACATCTTGGAATCCCATGGATAGTCGAAAGGGAAAAACATCTTCCCATGCATCTACTACAAACGTTATCGGTTGGAATCAATCAATAACATATACTAATCATCATCAGCTTCGACATGACATCATAAATTTTTTTTTAAATTCGATACAATTCAACTTCATTGTTAATGGTGGTTTCACGCGTTAACGTAGGAGTAGTCATGACCCAAAACCGGACCAGGCCAGACCAGATAAAAAACCGATTGGGTCTAAAACTCCGACCAGGACCTAACCGTCACAGTTTCGATTCATCGGTCCTATCAGGTCCACCAAAGCGTAATAGCCGGTTGTGCATAAGACCGAACCAGACCGGACTGAGGAAAATGAGGAAAAGGGTGGACTGAGGATCAGACCAAAATATGTTCGGTTCGGTTGGTCCGCGTTCTATGATGCTCACCCTAGATTAAACATTGATGTTTCACTGGTGGTATCAAACCCACTATGGGCCACTAAACTGATCACTAAACCTTAATCCCAACAAACATGGAGCTTATTTTACTCAACTTATACTAATTATGTGTTCAGATCACTTGATTTAATACTAACGTTTTGTAAAGGATGCCTTTTTTATAATTTCGTGTTAAGTTAAAGTGAACAAAAACTCGAAGTTCCGTAACCTACCTCTATGCATATTGTCTAATAATATGTATTAAAATGAAAGTGTGTAAAGTAAGGCTTTTTTGAGATGTTATCTCGTTTTAATTCGTGAAAGCGGTCATTGAACAATATTGTGAAGAGTGCACATAGGTTTGTGAGGAAGAGTGCATATGAGTTTTTGAAGGAATCTCAGTATGTTCAAATAGAATTTGATGAGAAAGTGAAGCGTGCACGTATGTTTCGTTAAGATTACACATATGATTCTGAAAGAGTGCATATGTGTTATGAGTGGGTACTTGCGTATTTTTTTGAATGACATGTATATCATTAAAAAAGATACATTAAATTGAATTGTATTACATTTGTATCAAATTATGTATGTATTTAATTTATGTTTTGGTTTTGTTATCAATTGAGCGGCTACATGTACAAGTTTATGTTTTGGTTTTAAGTTTAAAAGATTAAAGAATGTACATCAGAAACATATATGGCAATAAAAACATTTTTTTAGTAAACAAGTGATAAGTACACAATTGTACGCAAGAAAACTTATGTAAAATTAAAAATATAAAAAATACAAAATTCATTTTTTGAAAACATGTATGTTAAAAGACAAATATATAATTAAAAAAATTTTTCAAAAAGTACATGATTTTAAAAACGTTTTTTAAATAAAAAATTCAAAAAAGTGAAATTGTGTTTTACTATTAATAATACTAAATTTTTATTGATTTTAAAAACATGTTACAACTAAAAAAGAAGAAAAAAATATATATTTTTTAATTCCTAAAATTTTAGGAATTAATTAAAAAACGTTTTATAAAAGGAAGTGTAAAAGAAATATTTTTTTTTTAAATTCCAAAAAATAAGTGATTTAAAAACGTTTTTTATTTAAAAATAAAAAAAAGTAAAAAAATAATAGCCATGTATAAATAAAGTCAAAGGTCAACATTCATTAAAAGAAGACATTTATTAGTCATTAATTTGTATTGACATAAAAAATGACATGGACTAAAATAACCTTTTCAATTAAATGAAAACATTTATATTTACTAAGTTTAAATATGATGTTGAAAAATTCTGTAAGATACTGCGCATAAAAGATTCTTCTCAATATAAACACTCCCATATATAATATATATCATATATAAATATAGTAATATAAAATATAAATATATAAATATATATAAATTATGATATATATATATATATATATATATATATATATATATATGATAAAGATCAAATAAAAAGATAAATATCCGTGAGAAGGATAAAAAAGAAATTTTTTTTAAAAAAGTTCTCCAAAAATTCTGAAAAAATTCCACAAGATCGTGTATGTTGGTGCATGAAAAAGTTGTGAATGAAGTTTTTTTAAAAGTTAATATTTTTGCCGAAAAAAATTATGAAAAAAACGTTTATGCATTAAATCGCTTTTTTGTGCATTAAATTCGTTTTTGTACCCAACTTCTTTTGACTTTTTGCATCAAAATTTTATTGCGCATCAAACTATAACAAGTTAAAAATTTTGTGCATCAAAAATTTTTTGTGTATCAAATTTTATTTTGGTCATTAAAAAAACATATGAATAACTCAAAATTAGAAACAACAATCATTTACAAAAGTTATGCATCACATACCTGAGTTTTGTAGAATTTTTTTGAATTTGTTGAGAACTTTTTAAGAATAAATTTTTTTTAAACTTCTCACGATATTTGTGTTTTTCTATATTTAACCGTTCCTCATATATATATAAGTTGTTATCAATTGAAAGCATGAAAATCACTAGCCCTTTCAATGTGAGATTTACCAATTCTAATCAATATATATCTCACAAATGTGCTTAAGCGAGTTCCCGGCTTGAACCCACAATAGTAAAAACATTAAACCCGATTCAAACTTATTTGAAAACAGTGGAAGAAAATGATTTCATGAAATATCTTTTAGAAAACATGCTTGGAATTCCCATGATAGTCGTAGGGAAAAACATCTTCCCATGAATCTTCTACATCGTTATCGTTGGAATCATACTAATCATCATCATCTTCGACATGGACATCATCAATTTTTTTAATTCAAGTGACAATTCAAGAACATCATTGTTAAATGGAGGTTCAACGCGTTTAAACCGTAGGAGTAAGTCACGACCCGAAAACCGGTACCAGGCAAAGACCATATCAAAATCCGATTGGTCTAAAACTACGACCGAGGACCTAACCGAACGATTTCGATTCATCGTCTATCAGGTCCACCAAAGCGTAATACCGGATGTGCATAAGACGCGACCCAGAACCCGGACTCTAGGAAAATGAAAAAGGGTGGACTGAGATCAAGACCAAAATATGTATCGGTCGGTTCCCACATAGTTTCCTCGTCGGTTGGTCCGCGTTCCTATGATGCTCAAACCCTAGTTAAAATTGATGTTCTACGCGTGGTATGCAACCCACTTAGGCACTAAACTGATCACTAAATTATTAAACAGGATGCTTATGTTACTCAACTTAACTAATTTATGTGTTTCAGATCACTTGATTAACCGAACTTTTTTGTAAAGGATTCAATTTTATAAGATTTTTCTGTAGAGTTAAGTGAACAAAAACTCCGAAATTTCCGTAACCTACCCTCTATGCATATTGCTATAATTATGATTAAAATGAAAGGTGGTAAAGTAAAGGCTTTTTTGAGATTATGCTCGTTTATTTCGTGAAAGCGGGTCATTGAGAACATTATTTTGATAAGTTTCGGGAAGCAGTTGAAAAGATTGCTAAAGGGAAGAAGCCGCATAAAAACGCCTATGCAATTTTATAAAGCAGCTCATGGGCGGAGGTAAAATTTCGATCGATTTGAAATTTTGTGTTAGAAATAGTTGTTATATATTTTGTTGCTATACAGTGTGTTTTTGATATATAGAATCAATATAAGTCCACCGAGCCTAAAGATCTGTGGATGGAAACATATCATGCTGTTGCTGCAACCTGGCAGCCTTGTGCTGATCAACGTGTTTGGAAGCCTAGTGGTGAGTGGTAACTAAGCCCTCTCACAAACTTAAGAATTATAGTTACTCACCATTGTGGAATGGTACTTAAAGGATGGTAGGATGTGCGTTTTGAATCGAATAGTGCAACTTAAGAAATCTGATTTACATTGTAGTTAAGTAAGGGGTGTTTGTATGTGTGTATTGAAAGTGATTATGCGGCAGATAACGGTATACAAATAATTTCACTCTAGCTTTGAATGTCAATCTAGTTGAAGCTATTATAAAATTCAAATATTATCTGAGAGCTAAATCATAAGATATCCATAAACTGCTGTAGGGTTAACCAAACACTAGATAGTCACTTCAGAATGCACATCCAAACACCCTTTAATATGCAGGTATAGCCGTATATGTAGGTAAGTTTACATTTATCTACAAAAATCAGTCTTTTTATCGCAACTTCTTCCCTGTTACTCCAAATTTGTTCATTTTGACACTTTTTAGAATCATGTAGTTCTTTTATTTCATTGTGTATGAATTACATTTTCATTTGGTATTTGTTTAATCCCATTTCAGAAGGAAACAATGGTTACTGCAAATGGTGGTATAAACCAGCAGCGAGTAGCTGTAAGTTATATTTATAACCACTTTTTACAGTTTTTATTTCCACTTTTTTATTGGATTCAATCTCACTCTTGGTTTAACAACAGGTCTGCAATATTGTCGCAGTTGCAAGATTACTTAATGCAACTCTCGTCCTCCCATCATTTATGTTCAGTAGTGTGTGGAGAGATACAAGGTATTAAGTTTATCCAATGAACTTAAAGAAACTCGTGTTTATGAAATACTAACTGTTGAAGTCCATTATCCCATAGTCAATTCGCAGATATCTATCAGGATGACTATTTTATCGATTACTTGAAGCCCGATATCCGTATAGTGAAGGAATTGCCAAAGGAGTTACAGTCATTGGTAGTGTGGCAAGAGTTTATCTCACCGTAATGTCGTGAACTTTTATGTGAACTGTGCTGAAAAAAAGTTGATTATTTTGAAACTTGACAGGTGACAGATGTTGATATTGCCAAAGAGGCGAAACCGAGTTCTTATCTGAAATTTATTCTTCCACTTCTTATGAAGAATTGTGGGGTTCGGTAATCGTTTGGCATCTGATCCAATACCATATCACTTGTAGGTAGCATTTATGCTTTTAACAATTTCTATGTTTCTTCAATACCATAGCATATGTTTCAATGATTTATTGTTATTGGGAAGTGGGAACTTCATACAGAGACTCCGGTGCAGATGTAATTTTCATGCACTGCAATTTACTCCAAAAATACAAGCAACCGCTGCTTTACTCATTCAGAGAATGCGTCAGAATGCAACACATTCAGGATTATTGGATGAAAACCTGGTTGGACCGTTTGCAAAGCCAAAGGGAAAAATAAAAAAAGATTTTCGATTCTTGGCTTTGCACTTGAGGTTTGAAATCGACATGGTTGCTCATTCTTTATGTGCGGCGAGGAAGAAAAGAAAGAGGTGCAAGCATATCGTGAAATTCATTTTCCTGGTCTAGTGGAGCTAAACGATCAAGGGGGAGCTTTTATTCTGTCGATTTTACTTGCAATTCTCGACGATGCCTTTTTGATTCTACAAAAAGGGGGAGAAATGACATAAAACTCACTAAATACTTGTTTAAAAATAATTTTACATTTAATGAGTTTAAATTTTGTAATCATCAAAAAAGGAGAGATTGTTGATAGAAATAATGCCTAAACACATTATTAATATTTTTCATATCTTTACGTTTTGATAATCATAAAATATAAACGTTCAATGTAAAATTAAACGTAAACAAGTAATTAGTAGTTAAATTTCATTTCGATAATTAAATCACATAAATGTATGAATAAACAAATGCTTAATGCATTTTATGATCAAAGAAAATTTTTATTCAACCTCAAACTTTTTTAAAATGTTGTAAACATTTTTATAAACATTACAAAACATTTTCTACAATTAAAAAAATATTTTATTCAAAATAAACATTTTAAGATTCAAATTTTCGAACCTAAAACGACTAGAAAAGTTTCAGAAAATTCTCCTATATTAAAAGACAAACTGGGGAGCGTCAATCCTAGGGCGGCCCCCTTAAATACACGGGCGGCCCCCTTAAAATTAAAGGGACCGCCCACCTATTTAAGGGGACCGCCCCTAGGTAGACGCTCCTCCAATTTATCTTATAAATACTGGACTTTTCCCTACTATTTTCTCACCTTTTGCTCTTATTCTTTTTGATCAAAAACAGCCCACACATCTCACTAAAATCCTTTGATCATTTAATCATAAAGCTTTGTTTCTAAGTGATCCAAGCTCAATTCCTCAAGTGCAAGAAAAGAATACTTCCATCATCAAGTGAAGAAGTATTATACCCAAAATGTATATTGCAATCTTGTTGCATCCATATGATAAATTGTAAATCATTTGTATATCTTGTAAAGTTGTGTAGTTGCTAGGTTTTGGTGATTTTTGTAAGCATAGTTAGATCTTGGTGATCTTTCTTAGTAGTGTTAGATAGTTGTGATATAAGTAGTGTGGTGAAGCAAAGTCGTGAAGTTGTGAAGAAGTCTTGAAGTTGTGAAGAAGTCGTAAAGTTGTGAAGTCGTGAACAAGTTGTGAAGTTGTGTTGTGATAGATTTGTTCTAGCTAAGCTTAGAACTCGACATTTAGCTTTGTGTCGTAAATCGGTGTAAGCAACGTTGTGTACGGTTTTCTCCGCCATAAGGGAGTTTGTTGACATAGTGAAGAAAACTCTCGAGTTTGGTGCTCGGGGAGTGGAGTAGGCCGAAGAAGAGCTTCGTAACCGAACCACTATAAATCCTTGTGTTGTGGTTTGATCTTTCCAAACTCTTATCTCTTATTACTTTATTTGCTCTTACTTATTTATATTGTTCATATTGTGCAAGTATTGAATTCATAAAAAGTCGAATCTAAGTTTTCATAAACAAACATAAACATTAAATAAAAACCAAAAAGCGGTAAACTATTCAACCCTCCCTTCTAGTTTTCCACAATGTAGACAAAGATTCATATTGACAATGAGAGTGCTATTTGTGTTATCAAGAATCCTGTCTCTCATTCTAAAACAAAGCATATTGAGATTAGGCATCACTTTATTAGAGACTCTTATGAGAAGAGACTGATAGAGATGGTTAAGATACACACTGATAAGAATGTAGTTGATTTGCTCACTAAAGCCTTTGATGTGAGTAGATTCAATTTTGCGGTGGCAAGCATTGGTATGCTTAATTTGTAGCTGCATTGATTGAGGGGAGGTTAATAGTTCTTACCTTTTATTTATGGGTTATGCATAAATATGGATCCTCATGAATTCTCACATGTCTATCTAGTCCTTTCTAGTGTGCTTGTGATGAATAGAGGCATGTTGTTGCATAATTTTTGAAGACAAAGTTAATAATGTTAGTTATCTCTTAAGTACTGCTGGGCTTAGTTGATACTGCTGGGTTAAACTTTGTATTGCTAATACAAAAGTTAGTGCTGCTAGGTTCAGATAGTACTGTTGTGTACATGTGTATTTGTGTAGCTGATAGAAGCTGTGTTTGAAGAAAGGTTATATGGATCTATGTGTATAAGTGCAGCGGATTATACATCATGGATACTTAGAATGAAGTGCAAAAGCTGCCAAGTGAGGAAAATGGGTTATACTAGTAACTGATACTTAGTGCTACTAAGTTTACATGTTAATACTGTCAGTTATTATGAGCAATATGCAAGATGTTTTGGATTTTGTTTCTTTGTGTTAAGAACTAACATGTTGTAGGATTAGAGCTTAAAGGATATATGATTAATAATGGAGATGCTGTTTTAAAGTGAATACTGGTGACTTAGTTAATATTGTTGGTGTCTTCATGTTGGTTTTCACCACATAACAAATGGTCATTAATTCACCATGTCTAATAGACAAGAAATAATTGGCTATTCCAGGGCAAACGACAACTGGTAAAGAATTCTCAAATCCGTTGATGGCTGGTAGTTTGCCAAAAACTATAAGTGCGAAAGTTAGTGCTGCTAGTACAAACTTAGTGCTGCTAGCCTAATTTAGTGTTGTTTGTTACCGTTAATACTGTTCGACACATAACAGATTTTTATTAATTAATTATAACCGTTGAGATATTTCCGCCAACAACTTCGCTTATAGGGGTCTATATTTGGATAATTCTTGATCTTTCTTTCCTTTATAAGAATTATTCAAGATAAAGATTAAATTTTATTCAGTCGGTCAAATAACTCCCTTAAGCTTTTCTTTAACATATCTCAATTAACTTTGTGAAAATCTCATACTTTCATAAATGAACTTAAACCCAGAACCCTTCTCATAAATTAATCATCTATGGCGGATTTGAAGTTTGTTGATCAACACAACATGGTCGCGTATTTGGTAAAGAGTGATGATAATACATGGTTTCATCAGATAGTGGACTTCCTCTCTTCAAGTTCAATCAACTATGCTCTTACTGTAAGTCCTACTATCTATGCTTCTTATATTGAACAGTTTTGGAATACTGCTACTTCTAAAACAATCAATTTTGTGAAGCAAATACGTGCCATAGTAGATGGCAGGGCAGTAGCCATATCAGAATCATCAGTGAGAAGTGATCTTCTCCTTAATGATGAGGATGGTATTACTTGCCTTACAAATGCTGAAACTTTTGAAAATCTGTCATTGATGGGGTATGAACAGCCTTTAATAAAACTTACTTTTCAAAAAGGTTCATTCTCCCCTCAATGGAAATTTCTGATACATACCATCCTTTATTGTATTAGCTCAAAATCAACTGCTTGGAATGAGTTTTCAACTAATTTGGCTTCAACAGTTATATGTTTAACAAAGGGTCAAAAATTTATTTTTGATGGTATATTAAGGAACTTGGATTCAAAGAAGTTTTTAATGTATCCAAGGTTTTTACAACTCTTTTTGAATAATCAGCTTAAAGATTTACCAGAAACTTTTAATGATACATATGAAACACCATGCCATACTAAAAAGGTTTTCTCAAATATGGCAAGGCCAGGTAAAAAAATTTCAGGTCACATTACTCCACTCTTTGACTCCATGTTGGTGCAGAACCAAACACCAGGGGGTGAAGGTTCATCAAATCCTCCTAAACCCCAACCCACACCCTCTACCTCACAACCTCATGTTTCAGAACCTCAAGTTGAATCACATCCAATTGAAACACCACCAACTACAGCACCTCAAACTGAAACACATCAAACTGCAGTATCTCACAACATAGTTTTTCATGAAGCTCATGTTCCAACTACATATCAAAGACAAAGAAGGACTCACAAACATAGGAGAACCAAAAAGGACATTGAGTTACCTCAGACTAGTGTGCCTCTAAACCTTGGAGTAGATAAGGCTGTCCATAAGGAGGGGGATGACAATGTGGAAAGGGCTATCACTACTGATGCTAGCTTAGATGCAGAACAGGACAATGATAACATCATTAGGACCCAGACCACGGCAATACCTAATGTTGACATTCCTCAGGGAATAGATACAGGTGGCAGTCCTAGGCGCCAAGACACCATTGGGGGTACTCCTGCTTAGACTAGGTCTGAGGAAGTGCTTGAACAGCCCTATGAACCACCTCTCTCAGAAGGTCACACATCTGGAAGTGGGGAGGGCAGGATGAAACATACCTTTGAATTGACGGAAAATGTACCACCCACACCCCATGATTCACCTCTCATAGGAGGTTACACACTTGGAAGTAATGAGGGTAGAATGAAACTAGATGAATTGCTTCTTGACTTGGAAAAAGAGAAGGATGCTCAAGCTATGGAGATGCTCAACCTAAAGAAAATTGTCAAAAGATTGGAAAGAAAAAGGAAGTCAAGCATCTTACACTCAAGAAGGAGGTCATACAGGCAGATTTCTTCTGATGCTGATTTGGATGAGGAGGATGCATCCAAATAGGGGAGGACAAGTGACAAGACAAAGCCCATGTTCAAGGAAAGTGACTTTAATGATATTGATAACCTGGTGGATGAAGGAATGGCTTTTGTTCAAGAGACAGTTGATGTTGCTACAACTAGAGTTAGTACTGTTAGTTTACCAATTAATACTGCTGGTGTAACTATTAGTGTTGTTGATCCTAGAACACCTCCAAAAACTATAACTGTGTTTGATGATGATGAAGATCTTACCATTGCTCAAACTTTGGTAAAGACGAGGAGTGAAAAGCTAAGGATAAAGGTGTCGTTATTCAAGATGTAGAAAACCCTTCCAGACCTGTCAGATCAATTACAACACTTAGACCTCTTCCAACTATTTATCCAAAAGACAAAGGCAAGGGTGTACTAGTTGAAGAAGAATCTGTCAAAGTAAAAAGAAGAGATTAAGGGTTAGCTTAGATGGAAAGTGATGCAGAGTTATCTCAAAGATTACATGAGGAAGAGTTAGCAGCATTGGAAAGAGCACAACAAGAGAAACAAAAGCAAGAAGAGGCTACTATTGCTACTTTGGTTGCAGAGTTTGATGTTGATTATGAACTGGCTATCAGGCTAAGACATGAAGAGCAAGGAAAATACTCAATTAAAGAAAGGGCCAGATTGTTGAAAGAATACTTTGATAGAAGAAAGAAACAACTAGCAGCAGAAAGAGCAGAGGCAATAAGGAACAAACCACCTACAAAGAATCAACTTAGGAACAAGATGATTACATATCTCAAGCATATATGAAAGTACACTCATCAACAATTAAAGCACAAGCCCTTTGAAGAAGTTCAGAAGTTGTATGAAAGAGAAAAGAAGTGGATTGATGATTTTAAGCCTATGGATGATAGCAGTAGCAAGCCGGCTGGAAGTAGTAGAAGGAAAACACTTACAAGAAAAAGAGCAGGTGAAAAGCAAGGTAAAGAAAGTGCAAAAAGGTGAAAGCTAGAGGATGTTGCAGAGGAACAAGAATCTGCACAGAGTGATGAAGACACAACAAGAGACTATGAGCAAGAAAAGGAAAAATTAAGAATGTGGTTAACAATTGTTCCAGATGAAGAAGTAACTGTAGATCCAGAGATTTTGTCTGCTAAGTACCCTATAGTTGATTGGGAATCTCAGATTTTAGCAAATATGGAAATGGAAGATCTACATGTCTACAAAATAATCAAGGCAGATGGGAATACTAGTTATCACAAATCCTTATCTAGTATGCTGAGCAAATTTGATAAACATGACTTGATAGATCTACACAGATTGGTGATGAAAATATTTAAAGATAATACTCCAGAAGGTTACAATTTGTTGCTTTGGGGAGATCTGAAGGTAATGTTTGAACCAAATGAAGAGGATGAAATTTGGAGTAATCAACAGGATTGGACTCTGATTAGCTGGAAGCTATATGAAAACCGTGGAGGTCATACATTGCTGTTGGATGGTACCTTGACTTACTTCAACTTGTTAGTAGAGAAAAGGTATCCTCTCACCAAGGAAATGCTGTAGAAGATGCTAAATTAGAGACTAAAAGCTGAAGCTAAGAGCACAATGACATTTAAGCTTCTCAAGTTTGTCAAATCACAGCTAGATGAGTAAAGTGTTTGGATACATCCTCCTAGTGAACAAGCTGCTAATAAGGAAGAAACTTGATGATTAAAAAGGTGAATATCAAGTTTAGGGGAGGATTGTTGGGAATTGAAGACTTCTGAAGTTACTACTGTTAGCTTTGGAAGTTAGTACTGTTGGTTTAAGATGATGCTGTTATTGAAGAACTTAGAATATAGTCAAAGTTATTAGTACTGCTAGTTATAGTAGTTAGTACTGCCAGTACATTATTAGTACTGCCAGTATAGTTAGTACTGTTAGTTAATAGTTTGTACTGTTAGTCTTATATAGTTAGTACTGCTAAAGTGATATGCATGAGTTATATTAGGAATAGATATGCATGATCACTTGACACGTTTTGTAAGCCCATTAGGGTTTCCTTAGTGTATAAAAGGAACCCTACGGCATAGTTAGACATATAAGTTTTTACAATCAAGTTTTCATAGTTAGTTTGCAATCAATATATTCAAAGTTTAGTATACATTGTTCTTCTTACTATTACAAGTTAGATTCCGCATAACTTGTAGTATTCATAGTCATTATTTCTCATATAGTTAGTTTGGATTTATTCAAGTTAACTAAGCCTTAACAAGCTATTCAGATCTGTTTATTGGGACTCATAATTTTCATAAAACATCTCACCTTTTTTAAACAAATTGTAGAGCATGGTACCTTCAATTTGGTGTATTAATACAATGAACCATGTTTATATGTTTTGTATAAGCATCACACATAAGTAGAAAATAACATATCATTTAACTTCCACCACTATGTAATACTTAACTATAAAAGATTAATAAAAAGATTATGAGTTAATTTGTATCAACGTTGCTTTATTGCTAGCCATTTTGATCACAATTACAATAGGCATCGCAAGCCAGGACAAATATAACTTGAATGTCCAATTGAACTGAGCTAGAAGTCTTTTGACTTACGTTTGTGCCATGTCAGCCCAAGCTCCTAAGATCATAGAAGCAATGCTTTAGAAACAAATATTTTTTTGTAATGTATCTCTATGAGAACATAAACAAAAATACATGAAATATTAGCAGAAATAGAGATATTAGGCGCATTGATAAGAAATGTTGTAACTGGGGCCGTTGATCCCCTCATAGTCGCCACATATATAGAGTTAAAGAGATGGAATTCAAAGAGGAGGGGGTTTTCTCCGAGGCTCGGGAGACGGAATAGATAGGGCCCTGCAAATTTAGAATCCACCACAGGAACGAGGAATTCTTAACGAAAAAGGCTCTCTTAACTGAACATAAAAGTCGTTATCCATCAAACAGTTGTTCCCGTAACTCTACTTTCAACAATTACACACGTTATAGGTATTATTTACAAAGAAGCGGTGTAGTGTCTATGAGTCGAATGAGGCAATGAGTATGCGATGTTTATATACTACAATCTGCATCCATCTCATTTTAAGTGTATATTTTTTATGTTACAAATTATATGTATAATCATGCCAGATTAACGTGATCTGGTTTTCCTTATATAAACATCTTTGTGCTAGGCTCGGTGTAATGGTCACCCGATCACCAACTCCACCTCTTTTTTACGTCAACTTTTCAACACATCACGTTACCATCGTTGGCGGACCTAGGAGTAAAACTAAGGTTGTTTGACGATACGCCATAATTAATGGGACTTTTGTATTGTTCTTTTACAATCTTTTGTATATCGTCCATCTGGATTATATTGTTGTATATAATCTAAAATGTTGTTGGTCACTTTCGACAAAATAACTAGCTGGTTCTTTAATATTTAATTCCTTGTTCTTTAATCCATTGACAATGCTTCAGAGCGATGATTCATTCTTAAATTCTTCGAGACAAACAAACGAAAATTCAAGAGAAAGACTATCAGAGATCGAGTAAGGGGTTATTTCATGTGCATATTGTGACCTGGTTTTTAAAAATATAACAGACACTAGTGCATTAGATAAATAAAACTGTAATTTGCATCATCAGATTACTAGTTCGTATTATATTTCAAATGACATACAAACCATTTCCTGAAAATAAAGGAAAACTCCAATATTAAGTTTTGTGTTAGACAACTCAAATGAGAAAGAATGATAACTTACACTATATTTTGCATCATATCATCAAATTAACCTATCGACGTAACAAAACAAATTGATGGCAAACTAAATGATGGGTATGGTGCGGGAACAAGTAAATATACCATCAGAGAAAGGGCGTGCAGTGAAATCTAGGACACATGATAGACTGTCTAGGCGGTGAGTGATGGAAAGGGCATGTTCTATTATACCTCTTTTACATACAAATTTTAAGTTTTGTCTTCAATGATCCTCACGAGGACCTATAAAACTGGATATCTCCTAAAATAATGGATGCATGTCCATTGTAATTGTGATCAAAATTGATAGCAATAAAACAATGTTGATATAAAGGGCATGTTCTTTTCTACTTATGCATATCCATCTATATCAACGTTGCTTTATTGCTAGCCATTTTGATCACAATTACAATGGACATGCATCTATTATTTTAGAAGACATCAAGATTTATAGGTCCCCGTGAGGATCATTAGAGACAAAACTTGAAATTTGTATGCAAAAGTGAAACTCCCAATTCACACATCTACTTGAACCACCACACTTATCTAATGTAAATAACACAAGTAATAACTTTTCAATCGTGTAATGCTTTATTGATAAGAATCAAAGTATTACAATGTGCTATGGATCGCACAAGTTGAATGACAATGTAAGATCACCCTTTGAACAAGTAAACTTGAAGATGTATCAAGTTTACAAGCGAACTTATGAGAACCAGCTGATAGAATAAGAGGTCTGCCTTGTAAGTTCGACAAAGGAGTAATTGCATATAATAAATACAACAATTAAAGCGATCACATTTACTCCTTACAACATTCTCTATTTATACTAATACGTTGTATCTTTAGTGGGAGCAGTTGCGACGTGTCACGAATCCTGTGGAGGCCGTACAAGGTATTTAATGCACATCTATTGTTAGAAACATCCCGCCCATACTTTTGTGAACAGTTCTGCCAACTGTTCACTTCTTTCACCAACTCGTACTTTGTTTCAGGCTTTAAGTCAAACACCATATTATCCCGCCAATATGATTTATTAACTTATCCCGCCTAAACACTCAGAGAAGATAAGTTCAGCTTGCTCTTCTTCAAAGGGTAATAGAATCATCAGGGTATTGCCACCCCTGACTCTTCTTAGACCTTCAGCGTATTCCTTCTACATACCAGCTGATATCCATCCCATCTGACGCGTATGTATTCAAGTAATCTTCGACTTCCTTGACGATGTCTATGACTTGAATATGTCTGAGTTGCTCGCTGAGGCTTTGCACTCAACGAGTCATTCTTTACCCGCTGATACCACTCAGCGGGTCTTTTAATAGTTAGCCTAATTTTTGTTTAAATCTAGGCGCTGATTACTGGGCTCTGAATCGGCCCAACAATCTGTGACACCTCATGAATTTTAGGTTAAATTTTTACCGATTCCGTTCATTATTTTAACTTTTATAAGTTACGTGTTAATTTAACGTTAATCGGGGATGTTGTCCCGCGTAAAAACTGAAGATCGTTATCGAAAGTGTTCCGACGTCGAACTGAGCTTAGTTTACATGAATTATAATTAATAAAGTCATTTTATGTCACTCCGTGGTTTACGAGTATTTACATTTGCGATTTTATTATTTTTGGCGTGAGTTTACATTTTAGCGTTTTTGATCAAACGGAACCCCGAAAACACCTTTGCGTGTAAACCCGAGTTATCGTTCGTAACACGTCGTAACCTTAAAAATTTCGTTCACCTCCCCCCTGTTAGAAATTTCGAACGCCTAAAACACAAAACAAAACAACCCTAAGTCCTAAATTATATCAAGAGCATCTTATTTGAAATTTCTCATGCATGTGCAAGATAGTGACACATGAGAATGTCATTCTCATGCATAAAACCTTAAGCTAGATAAAAACATGTGATCATTTGGACACATGCACATCCCTTTGACTTGAAATTCAAAACCAAGACTAGTATGTGAACATTGGCTAGCCTCTGGCTGGTCTCTTTCCCTTGTTGTCATGCTTCGGCCGAACTCATGGAAACAACACAATTCTTGGTGTGTTATTCCGGTTCATCTACACACACTACATGACAAGTTCAAAACCCTAAATCTTGACCTATATAAACCATGTTATAGGAGTTCTAGGTTATTTCACACAACACACATAAGTTCAACAAAAATCTCTCCTCTCTTTTCCTCTCCTAGATCACGGCACACACAAACACACACACACAATCCATACTTTTAATTTCTATCAAGATTCACACCTCCTAAACTTTATTTTATCAAGATCCAAGGTTATTCCAAGAAGGTTTCCATTTGATTTCAAGTGTTTGCAAAGGTTTATAAGTTAGGGTTTGGTTTTATATTTTGGGTTTATCAAGATCTTCATCTTTCTTTCAAGATCTTTGTTTGTACATCTTGTTCTTCATCTTTATGAGTAAAACCCTAATTCTTTTCTTTGATTTCTTTATGTTCTTGCATATATGTTCAAAATCTATACATTCATATATTTGTGTTATGATTTTTAAAGCTTAAAAAGTAAGTCTCATAAATAATAAAGATGTTGGTATTTTTATGTACTCATATTGTAGTCTTGGTAAGATTGAGTGTTCTTGTGTGTTGCAAGAAAGATGATGATGGGATTAGGAATAGAATAAGTATGGTTTTGCTTTTTAATTTTTTTTAATTTTTATAATTTTATATATGTTATAAAACTGTGACACGAAAAAAACGGAATGAAAAATATAAAGTTTAACAGGTCAAAAGTATAAAACTGACAAAAATCACGGAATAAAAAACTGCGCTGCACTGTAAAAAAAAGGTACAAAAGGAATCTTTGTACCTTTTTGGTACTTTTTAACTTGCTAGGGTACACCCAAACAAAAAACACACACACAACACAATGCCTCTCTCTAGCCTAATACACAACCATCAATCGCCATCTGTAGCCGCCGCCACAATCTTTTGAAACCGTCGCCGCCACCACAAAGTTAGTTCAGATCCATGTATATGACTGGTTTTAATTTTTGGTGGTGTTTTGTTTGGATATGTGGATGTGAGTGGCTTTCAACTTTAGTGGTTTTGGAGGCGGTGTGGTAGTTTTCAATGATTTCTTATTGCTAAAACCAGATTTGGCCGTCGGTTTCGAGTATGGCTGATTGGGTTTGTTTTGTTCATCTTATTCGGTTTAACCGAAACCACTAGCCGATGCATGACGTTTTTTTAAAATAGCTTTAGAGCTTAGATAAGCAATATAAAATGCGACATTATCAATTGCCTATATCACCTTTGTACCATATGTTCTGTGGTACAAAATATTTACTCCCTTCGTCTCAAATTTATTGTCTCCTATTGACTTTTCAAGTCTTTTTATTCCGACTTTGACCTTAAATATGTTTGTTTATGTTATGTAATACTTGATGAAAATTATAACAATGAAAATACAATCAAAAATCAATCAATTCATATATTTTGCATCAAGTATAACATAACATAAACAAAAATATTTAAGTTCAAAGAAAAAGATCAAAAAAATCAATAGGGGACAATAATTTTGAAACGGAGGGAGTATTTAATTACCATATTGACTATTTTGTCATGAATATTTTGTTGTTTAAGATTATATTTCCTATGTGTGTAAATAATTGTTTAGAAAAGATTTATTTCTTTTGCCCCGCCGCAACGCCATATTGACTAATTTATCATGAATCTTTTGTTGTTTAAGATTGTATTTTCTATGTGTGTAAATAATTGTTTAAAAAAGATTTATATCTTTTGCCCCGCTGTACACGCATGAACTAGATTATTGAATACATAAATACATAATTTAAGTAATGTATAATACACAAAATCTTCTGGAAAAATACATACACGATTTCAGAAATAGTCTATCAAATTCAACAAGTTGGAATAATCAACACGGTCGAGTCACCTGGTTACCGGTTCGATCACGGGTCAACCCGGGTCACTTCAAATCCGGCGGTCTAATCGGATATCGAAAATATAAAAATTGTTTAATTTGACCTATTTTTTCGACCAGAACCGGTTGAACCGGCTGGGTCGAACCGAGCTTCAAAACATTATGTTTAATTTCCAAACCATCAAACTTTTATTATTTTTCGTTTATAACTTATAAACTTTTTTTATCATTACAACTATTTACCGCTAGGAATTACTGCCGCTATGCGCTGGTATTTGTCTGGTAATAAGAAAGAGTATACCATTTTAAAAAGTTAAGTTGACCGTTTTGTGACTTTATTTGCATGTGTTTAAGTTTGTGGCTGGTTCTCCCACAAAGTATTCAAGTTGCAATTGTAATTACGTTATCCAACTTTGCAGTTAAAGTATTTGCAATACTAATATTGCAAGACTCTACCTCCAATCTATAACAAGTTGTTTAAATTGTTATCTTTTTTATTTGATATATTTACATAAAATATCTCACCTTTTTAAAACATATAAGTAGAAAAGAACATACTCTCTCCGTCTTAAAATTATTGTCTCATATTGACCTTTTAAATCTTTTTCTTTCGAATTTGACTTTAAATATTTTTGTTTATGTTATATAATGTTTACTGAAAAATATATGAAAATGTATTTTCATGGTTATAATTTTTATCGAGTATTATATATAACACAAACAAAAATATTTAAGTTTAAAGTTGAAAGAAAAAGACATGAAAAGTCAATAGGAGATAATAATTTTGGGACGCAAAGAGTACCATCTATATCAATGTTGCTTTATTGCTTCCCATTTTGATCACAATTACAATGGACATGCATCCATTATTTTTGGAGATATCAAAGATTTATAGCTCCTCGTAATGGTCGTTGGAGAGAAAACCTGAAATCTGTATGCAAAAGAGGGACAAGTTAGAATCACAAATCACAAAAGTGGAAATTTTCGCGAAACATATATCACCAAAATTGTTTGTGTGGTTTTAATGGTTAACAAACTATTTGTAGGCATCGTGATATAACTCTGTGATCTACATAAAAGGATTTCAAAGAAAAAAGAATGGATTTGAGTATATTCATTTGGCAATAGCCGAAATAGGATTCGTTTGGCTATAGCGCCCTAATCCGCTATATATTTGAAATGGCTTTGCCGTAATGCTTAAACTCTGACGAATGCATCTAACGTCATTGATGCATAAATAATTATACCAGTTATTAGTGATTGAATTCCTTCTATGATTCCACATGAGAAACCGGTATGAATATAACTTAAATATCCAATTGAACTACGAGCTAGAAGTATTTTGACTTCGTTTGGTCCATGGCTGCCTGCATTCCTAAGATCATAGAAACAATGCTTTAGAAACGAAGATTTTTTGTAACGTAGCTCCATAAGAACATAAACAAAAGACGTGAGATATTAGTAGAAATAGATATTTTAGGCGCAATAGAAAGAAATGTTGTAACCGGGTTGGGTGAACACTCATAGACGACACATATCTAGAGTCAAAACATATATGGAATTCGAAGGGGATGGGGTTTTTTTCGAGACTCGGGAGATGGAACCGATAGGGCCCCACAAATTTAAAATCCCCTGCTGGTCTATCACGAGGGAACGAGGAATTCTTAACGAAAAAAATTACTCTCTTAACTCTACTCTCGGCTTGGATTATATATCCAATAAGGTCCGCTATTGGCAATTTTACTATCTATGAGTCAATACTCAATACCAATAGTACTATCAATTACTATCTATTAGGAAAAGTGATATTTTTTTATTATATTTGTATGTATTCTTTTTTTTGGCTTAAAAGTAAAGGTAAAATAGTTAGTGGTTGGAACTCTTGGCTTAAATCGTCTTTGTAATTTCTCTTCTAGCTCCTTACTAGAGAGTCTAATCATTGTTCTAAAAAAATAGTACTATCAAATCTGCAACAAGCTTGAAGTTGTGTTTTTTTTAGATTTTGGTATTTGGATGGTCATGGTGCGGACCAAATAAAACAAAATGATTAGGGTGAAACAGATGGAGCATGATTGAAGGCTAGAAATGGCACATGCATATGCATCGTCCATAATTCCTCCTCACCATTTCTAGATCACCTTCACTTGTACTTCAAGTTACTAACTAATCTCAAACCACATATGTTGACACGTTCTATATATAGTTATATACTATTGGTTTTTCTATCTTGTGCCCTATGGGCACATATCTTGTACCCTATAGGCACATGATAAGAACACCAAAAGTACATAAAAGGTACACAGGGTTTCACAGAAAAGTACTCAAAGATTTATAAAATGTGGATCCATGTGTACTTTTTGTGAGACCCTGTGTACTTTTGGTGTTCTTATCATGTGCCCCTAGGACACAAGATAGAAAAACTCATATACTATACTATTCAATATTTCAATATTTCACCATTTTTACCTATGCTATCACTGTTTTTAATCTATCACTGTTTTTAATCTATCACTGTTTATAGATGGATTTTTTGAGAATAAATGTACATAAAAGATGATTTTTTATCCATCAAATTCATTTTTTTCAAAATTATAGTTGAAGATGGCCTAATGTTGATTGATATGTTTATTCTTCGACTAAAACAAATCAAATGATAACATATAACATAAATCAAAAAATTAAACACACATAACTAGTTACAGGTGACCTAGTGGCAAGGGGAGTTGTGGCTATCACTGTAAAATGTGTAAAGTTTCAAGTTCAATCCTTGCTATGTGCAAACAATCTTGAAATGGCCACGCCGACCTCTTGAAAAAAGAGGACTTTACCAGGTTTGAGTCTGTGTGGCGATAGGTTCAAACCCTGTAGATTAATCGGTCAATAAGTTGAAAACCATGTTACCAAAGAAAAAATCAAAACACATACACAAACCAAAGATATCATTATTCATACGCTTTTTTTTTGTGTGCAAGGTGAACTTTTATTAATTACAATGATTACACAAATAGAAACAAGATTCGAACAGGCCTGATCTTGATAACAACATAGAATATAGAATTCAAACCTAACCAATAACAACCTAAATCTTACAGTGAAACACATTCATATGATGAAACAAGAATTTATCTCTGACAAAACCCATTTTGACAGGGAAAGGATTAGACAATTCATCTAACCTGTCTAAGCTCACCTTAAT